>PJEM01016177.1:0-26798 GCA_004023845.1 Helogale parvula | reverse complement strand
ACCAGTTCTCATCATAGGGAGCAAGCTCTTTATGCTTGGCCAGCTTGACCGTGTCCACCCATTCAGGGACTTTCAGCTTCCCAGACCTGGGACCAACAGAGAGAAAGGCACGATTCAAGTCTCCCCCAAACCCACCCCCCAAATCCCCTCTGCTCAACACAAACTGTAGGTTACCAGGAGTTCCATGGGTCCCAGACGGTAAAGAATCGGAAACCCAGCCACAACCCAAAGCCAGGCCTCGGGCAGAAAAACCTCCACACAGAGACCTCACACAAGCCTCCCTCTTACCAGAGGAGAGAAACACGCCCGCGGAGGAGGCAAGCAAAGACCAGAGCCCGCATCCCCAGAGCACCAGGCCCCGCACTCACTTTTTGAGGAAGGCTGCCAGAGCTCTGACGAACTCCTGCTGGTTCACGTCTTTTACAGTAACTCCAGGCATCTACGAGAGAAAGAGCAAGCAAGTGAACTTGGGACTGGGGGAGACGGCTGCCAGGGGCCGGGGCCTTGCCCCCACGCGACCGGAGCCGCCGCACTCCCTTTACTTCCCGGGGCCCTAGAGTTCACCGCCGCTCACTATCTCCGCGCGTCGCACGAGCACGGCTTGGCGCCGTGGTGGAGACGCTGGATGACCCCAGCCCCTGATTTTGGGGACCCTTCCTTGCATCCCGCCGCCCACCTGGCCCAGGCTCGGCTCCCGGACCGCGCCGACCGGGCATGTCCGGGCCTGCCGCTCGCACGTGGCTGCGGCTCCAGGGGGCGGGGCGGCCCCGCAGTCTCCCCGGAGGCCCCAGGCACGCGTTCTCGGCTGGGGGAGTCGGGTCCCTGACTCCCCGCGGCCAGCCCGGACCGGAGCGCCCGCCTTACCGTGCGGCCTCCGCGCTGCCAGCCAGGGGAAAGGGAGCAACGGGGTTTCCCGGGCGCACAAGTCGGGCGTCGGGTATCGCGAGAAGTGCGAGCTCTCGCGAGAGCGAGGCCAGAAGAGCCGCCCCGCCTCTCTCAGGGCGAATTGGGCTTCACCTTTGGAGGAGATGGGAGGGTGTGTGGTGAGGCGGGCAGGCAAAGGGAAAAGCCAGGGGGACGGGCGTGGAGGCCTGGTTCCTGCTCGCCCTTTTCTCTCCGGGAGTGTAATCGAGCGCCGGTCCTGAGCTGGGGGAGGGATGGCTTCATTTGCGTCGATCGTGGCGGAAGGAACAGCGGCGGAGGAGACTGTGGTGGCGGAAGTTGGGCATTTGAGTGGGCAGGAAAGGGGGACCCGGTCACGGCCCGTGCCCCCAGGGGACGACCCTCTTGGTGGGTGGAAGTGGCTTTTCGTGCCGGAAGTGGGCGATAGTACGGGCGGAACTGTGATGGGGAAACTCTGCGGTAGTGCAAGGAGGAAATGTGTTTGACCACCAGTACTCGCGAGAGCAGAAGGAGCCGCACCACCCTTCTAAGGGCGGAAACTGCTTCATCACAGCCCAGGCACCCGCAGTGGAAAGGAGGGACTGCCGGAGGGGAGGAGATCAGGGCAGGGACAAAGAGGCGGAGGCGGGACCTTCGGAGAAGTTCGTGCAGCTCTGCCTCCTAGTGCTAGAGTCTGTTCGCTCAGAACTTTAGGTTACATTTACCCACTTGCCTCACTGACCCGTGTGGCTTTAGGCTGTGCATTTGCCCTTTCAAGGCTTAAGACTCTCAGTTAAGAAAAAGAAAATACACTTTAAAAATTTTTAATGTTTTATTTATTTTTGAGAGAGAGAAAGACAGCGTGAGCAGGGGAGGGTCAGAGAGAGAGGGAGGCACAGAATCTGAAGACAGGCTTCAGGCTCTGTGCTGGGTTCCGGGGCCTGAACCCAGGGACCGCGAGATCATGACCTGAGCCAAAGCCGGACGCTCAACCGACTGAGCTACCCAGGCGACCCAAAAATACTTTTAAAGGGATACACCAAGATCCCGGGTTTTTTTGCGCCTTTTAAATGACTGCTATTGTACATGGTGTATCAGAATAATTCTATCAAGTATTTTTTGTGTGGCTACTCAGTGCCGGGCACGGATAAACGTTATGTAGTGTTACATGCGTGATTTGCTTCAATCCTTAGAAGGTCCAACGACCAAGAACAGGAGGGACACACTTGTCCAATAAAATGGTTAACTTGCCGCAAAAAGGACACATTTAAATACCTGTTGCTATTTTCTTACATTGAAAAGACAGAGTTTAAAACATCAGAAGGGCACCTGCGGTTGAGCGTCCGACTTCAGCTCAGGTCATGATCTTCCAGTTTGTGAGTTTGAGCCCCGCATCAGACTCTGTGCTGACAGCTGGGAGCCTGGAGCCTGCTTCAGATCCTGTGTCTCCCTCTCTCTCTGCTCCTCCCTCCCCCACTTGTGCTCTCTCTCTCAAAAATAACTTAAAAATGTAAAAAATTTTTAAAAAATAAGAGCAAATAAATATAAGAGCAAATTTTTTTCCACAGTGATATATTGTGTATGCAAAATGCTTTAGTTATTAGTCAGCCAATGTGTTACACCAATACCTGTTAAAAAAAAAGTTAAAACCAAATATCTTAGTTGCTTCAGGCTGCTACAACAAAATTAAACAGTAGATGGTGACTCAAACAACAGAAATTTATTTCTCATAGTTCTGGAGGCTGGGAAAGTCCAAAATCACGGTGCCAGCCAATCTGGTATCTGGTGAGGCCCCACTTCCTGGTTCATAGACAGTCATCTTTTGGAAGGAGCTCTGTGGGAACCTTTTATTAGGACACTAATCCCCTTCATGGGGGCTCACCCTTATGACATAAATCAGTTTCCAAAGGCACACCTCCAAATACCATCACAAGTGGAAATGGGGTTTCAAGATAGGAATTCGGGGGGGGGGAGGGCAATACAAACATTAAGTCTGTAACACAAACCATGCTTTTAACATGATAACATTTTGTATTTAGATTAAGGGCTTCACATTCATGTAGAATGTTGTTGAAGCCTATTTTATACTGTCTTGAAAACTTAAGAATAGCTTTAGTATCTCAGATCCCCCCCCCCCCCACTGGATCAAAATATGTGTGTTTGAATATGTAGTTGTATGTAAGTGTAACTATAAGTGTCCATATACTTAGGTAACTTATATGCTCTTTTTATACATTTTTGATGTACATTTCTGGTATCAGTGCTGAATTATTTAAGGTTAATCGACTTAAGTCAACTTACTAAATATTTCTTAAATAACAAAAGAGCTTTCCAGACGAACTTTAGGTAACATTTATATTAGGCAGTGCTTTGATAGACTCAAGGCAAAGCAGGTCCTATATAATGGAGTCAACATCATACCTGGGCTGGGAAGCAGACTCAGGGCCCTGTTTGTTTGGAAATTATAGGGTTAAGATAAATGTTCAGGGTTATCTCCAGAAATCCCTCCATCTTTCCTCTGATCCCCTGTGGCTGGGTGGAAATCATGGCTACTTCTCTGTGTCAAAGTGACCTTCCAGGCAAGAGTGAGATGTCCCCTTCTCACTATTGCTATGATTTCAAAGAGCAAACTTTCTGACAGTCTATGATTTTAGATAACATGGTTTCTCAGCACTGTGTGCTTGGTGTTAATTTTTACAGGTACATAATCTTAACAACTCTGTAAGGTGGTTACAGACTAGGCAACTAGATTTTAGAGAGTCAAGTAGCTTGGCCACGCTCATGTAAAGCTAAAGCCTGAGCGGGATTTGAATCCATAACTCATGATTGCCTAACCTTTTTCAATACCTCTATAGACAGAGAATTGAAAAATGAGTCTAAGTTGTGGTACATTCAGACAATAGAATGCTATTCAGTGCTAAAATGAAAGGAACTATCAGGTCATGCAAAGACATGGGGCAAACTTAGATTAGTATGACTAAGTGAAAGAAGACAATCTGAAAAGGCAAACTGTATGATTCCAACTCTACAGCATTCTGGGGGATGAATTAGGCATTACCCTATTGGGGCTGGGCGGCGCCTTTCCTCGCCCTGCCATGGGAAATGGGAAAGGGGTAGCACAAGGAACAGTGCTCACAGCCCACTGACTGTAATCTCTAAGGGCTGCTCAGAGGCCACTGGCTCCCTACAACCACAGCAGATAAAGACTGCACCCAAAGAGGCAGTGAGGGACATAGGGGAGCAGGAACAATTCTGAAATCTGCCCTTTTCCCCAAGGCCTCTGCAGAGTCTCCACCCTCTCCCTCAGGCACCAGTGGGGAAGCACTGACATTAAGATAGACCCAGCAGGCCTAGCCAACTGTGTGAAAAGCCCTGAGGGTCTGACTGGGAGGGAAGATGGGCTGCAGAGAAATGAGAAGGGCCTGGAGAGAGGAGCCTGTCCCTAGCTCCTTTGCCCAGTCCTCATCTCTTTCCCCACCTTCTCATGTCACCCTTTAACCCAAATTGTACTTTCTCCTTTACTCCTCCCAGCTGTGTGACCTTGGCGTACTGGGACCTTTGGTCAGCCCTGAGTAGCAGGGTCTCAGCCATGTTTCATGTTGCAACGCTTCCCTCCTCAGTGACTATGTGGGTTTGGTCATCTGTCACTTGAGAGAGCAGGGCCCAGCAAGGCATAGGCAGGTCTATTAAGGAGCAATCATTGTATCTAAGTTATAACAAGGAAAAGAGGAAAGCCTTTGATTATCTTGTGCTGAGTCCTGAGAAGTGTTGCAGATTTGTTACCCTGTACTGTGAGGAAGCAGAAGCAGCCCATCTTCTCAAGGCTTCAGACACTAAATAACAAGCAGTGACTGAATGCCATCACCAGCAAACATCCTGGATAAAAAGAGGGGTGCAGGTGGCCTCAGAAAAAGAATCAGTGAGCAGGCACGTCCCTTGAACTTTCTGTCTACCCCTTCCACAAGTAGGAATGGGGATGGGGATCTCCATGTCTTCATATCTTTGGAATAGCTCAAGAGGTCTTCGTGTGTGGAACGGTCCAAGGAGAAGGACTGGAGAGCAGAGGAGGAAGAAACATATGCAGATACAATCTGCTTATAACCTAAGGTGACCTTGAGTAGAAAAATAGAAGGTTTTCTGAAAAACCTTTGGACTCATGCCCTGGAGTCCTGAATCTTTCACTCTGTTTTATAAAAATTACCTACTAATTGATTTGGGGCTTGGCAGGAGGAGGAAACTTTCCCCTTTATTTGCCTAGACATTTCCCCTAAAATAGTTGGGCAAGTCACTTTTATCTCTTTAAACCTGTCCTTGGGGCGCCTGGGTGGCTCAGTCGGTTAAGTGTCCAACTCTCGATTTAGGCTCAGGTCATGATCTCACAGTTTGTGAGTTCGAACGCTGCATCAGACTGTGCTGACATCATGGAGCCTGTTTGGGATTCTCTGTCTCCCCCTCTCTGCCTCTCTCCTGCTTGCTATTTCTCTCAAAATAAACAAACATTAAAAAAATTTTTTTTAAATGTGTTCTTTACTTGTAAAATGGAAGTAATCATGCATGGCTTACAGTTGTTGTGAGCATGTATGTGAATCACATACAGTGGGGTAGTCAGTAAGTGGTCCCAATGGTTTCTAACCTTTTATAGGTCCTTCAAAATGTAGACACATGAATCTCCCTAGTTCAAGAAAAGCCCTTGATAAAGGCTAACTTGATTCTTCCTATTCTCATTGGCCTCAGTTTCCCTAAGAAATATCACATTAAGTTAGCATTATAAGTATTCCATTTGGCCAGAGCTGGCCTGAAGATATGTTTTGTTCAGCTCACCTAGAATTTAAAGAAGAAAACTGGCCAATATTTTAAAGTTAAGATATTTTACATAGACATTCAGTTTTCCAGCTTCTCTTGAAGAATCTGAAGTTTTGACAATAATCACATTCCTGCCTGGCAACAATCCACTAAGGCCCATAGGAGGCTGCCCTCTCTGGTAGGGCATGTATCCTGTTTTTTAGGGCTCATCTAGCTTTATTTATTCATTTAAATTTTTTAAATGTTTTACTTTATTTTTGAGAGAGAAAAGCCTGAGTAGGGAAAGGGAGACACAGAATCTGAAGCAGGCTCCAGGCTCTGAGCTGTCAGCACAGAGCCCAACACGGTGCTCTCAAACTCACAGACCACAAGATCATGACCTGAGTGGAAGTTGGACACTTAATCTACTGAGCCACCCAGGCTCCCCTCTTTACTCATTTAAATGATGGGCTTGGCTCTGTATGCATTTCAATTTATAGACCTTTGGACAGCTGGAAACTGTCCACGCCTGGCACCTCGCAGGCGCTTAATTGTTGAATCAGTGACTCTCCCATCTCCCTCTACCAATCTTTCTTATCAGGCCATAAGAAGAGATCCAAGTTTGTATTTATTTGTGGTAGTTACTGAATAACTGATTTTCCATTTGAAAAGTGAACTGAACAAGTCCTTTATGTCAGTCAGGATAGACTAGGTTAGGTTTTGGCAACAAACACTCCCCAAGTCTCAGTGGCTTAAAACAACAAAGGTTTATTTCTCAGTTACTCACCCAAATGTAGACAAAAAATGAAAATACTCTCCTGTTTGTGCATGCATGGAGACAGACATGAGCGCACCAGTAGGTACAGAATCACGTCAAATAAATATTCTGGAAGGTGAACTCATGCAAAAACCTATTTAGACACTTGTTAGCTTAAACTGCACAACTCTCACTTTGTCGGGGATTTAAAAACGTCCCAGGACCCAAGTGTCTTAGAGGATATCCACTTTCGGTCAAGGAAATAACCACAATACAAAAGGAACCAAAAGCTAATGAAGCACCAGAAAGTGTCAAAAAAAAAAAAAAAAGAAAGAAAGAAAGAAAGAAAAAGCCAGAAGCCTGTACTACATTAAATTCCATGCATAAATCCAGAAGCAAAATACCAAATATGCAGTGCCCTCAGGGTGTTGCCCCTTGCTCCAGCGAGGTCTCCACCTCTGGGCTTCTAGCTTAAGAGGGAGATAGAGCCCAGAGGCCGGATATGCAGAGCTACGGAGGGGGCTGGGCTGGGGCGGAGAGAGGGGTCGACAGGCTGGAATCCTCTTCCTCCAGCAGGAGCTATAAGCGGGAAGGAAGGGGTGAGGACTAAATCGCATCCATTTCCTTTCCCAGCAATCCCTTCTTTTTACCCCACCCAATCCAAGTCTCGTCCTTGTTCACCTGGGTAATAGCAAACACTTCCTCCTCACCGATTTTCCCACCTCCAGTCTTGTCTCTCAATCCCTCCATCAAGCCACCTTAC
Source organism: Helogale parvula (assembly GCA_004023845.1). Classification (NCBI taxonomy): domain Eukaryota; kingdom Metazoa; phylum Chordata; class Mammalia; order Carnivora; family Herpestidae; genus Helogale; species Helogale parvula. The sequence continues at coordinate 19,614 of PJEM01016177.1, read as the reverse complement.
TTGTCTTTCAAAGCTCAGGGCATCTAAATAGGTCCCTGCCTAGCTCAGAAACACACCCTGGCTGCCTTTCATGCACAGTGGCTGGTCTAGACTCTGAAGCCTGGCACTTCCATGATCGGAAGTCTCTCCAGCTTCATCTCCTTTGTTCCAGCAGTTCTTCCAGGCAGGTTTCCTCACCCATACACCATGCCTAATTCATCATTTTGGACAGGAGGATCCTGAGCCTTCCCCCTCTGAGGGTTTGTCACTGGTTTTAAGTTTTATTTATTTAAATGACCTCTACATCCAACATGGGGCTTAAACTCATGACTAGAGATCAAGAGTCAGATGCTCTACCAACTGAGCCATCCGCTCTGTCACTAAGCTTTGTGAAGGTATCCAGTTTCCCCAAGTAGAAGAGAAGCTTCTTGAAGGCAGTTACCATATCTCCTTCCCAGCCAGACCCTTGTTACTTCTTCAGCCCCTCTCCAGGCCACAGCAGGCTGCTTGGGTCTGGAGAGCGAGCCTCGGGCTGGAGTCAGGAGACCAGGCTCTGCCATTGTCTTCCCACGCACCCTTCGGCAAATCCCTGCCTCTCTCAGGGCTTCATTTTCCTTGACATCAGGGCACTGGACATTTGCTTTTGTGCACTAAATTAATAAAACGAATCCACCGAACAACTCTCCACTGCAATTCCAGGTGCTAAGTTGAGAAGCTTGGGGCCTGAGTCTGAAGATGCTCAACCTGCTGACCCCCTGATCATCTTGGCTAGTTCCTACTTACTCTGGTACACACATTCCCCAACATCTCTATCCCATCATCTCCTTTCAAGGGGACAGGTTACCTGGTGGGCCACGGGGGCGGATCAGGGAGATCCAGGCAGGGTTGGGAGGAACAGAAGAGGTCAGGCTGGGAGACTGGGAAGAATCTTTCAGACCCACAAGAGCCTCAGCTGCCTCCCGCTGCAGCTGCCGCTCTGAGGGGGCAGAGGTCCAGGCGAGGCAAGAGGCCGCAGGGGCCTGCAACAGAAAGGGAGAGAAACCGACTGGGAACCCCCACTTCTGCCCACCTTGCAAGTTCTCTCAGCCCCTGGTTACTTCACTATCTCCTATGTTCCCTCCCTCCAGCTCAACTTCCTCCCAGGGTCTTGGATCCCATTTCTTTCCCAGGACCTGTGGCTGCAGCCGAAGAGGGTCTGGGGTGCCACAGGGCTGGAGTATCAGAGTCGAGCATCTAGAACCAAGGAGAGAAGACGCCAAGGGGATTAAACACATGGACAGACATGTACACACAGAAAAAAGGGCAGGATTTTGGTATACACTGATCTGGGAATCTGGGTGCCTTGCTGGGTCATTAGGCTTTGTGGACTTGGGCAAGTCCCTTCCCTTGGGTTGGCCTGCTTTGTTTTCTATGAAATGAAAATATCTGCCAGCCTCTTTACTACAGGGCTACTGTGATGATTATGGGAAATCACTGATGTCAGTTTTTATTTTATTTTTTTTTAATGTTTATTTTTGAGAGAGAAAAAGAGTGCAAGCTGGGGTGGGGCAGAGAGAGAGGGAGACACAGAACCTGAAGCAGGCTCCAGGCTCTGAGCTATCAGCACAGAGCCTGACGCGGGGCCTGAACCCACGACTCGTGAGATCATGACCTGAGCCGAAGTCAGACACTTAACCGACTGAGCCACCAGGCGCCCCGATGTCAGTTTTTAAAAACGTACTGAACGTCGGGAGGGACTGGTATGACTGTTCCTGCCCTACCAGAGTCTAGTTTCCTTCCCCGAGTTCCCCAAGCCCCATGGAATTTGAGGAGCAGGCTGGCCCCCTTTTATGAAGCTTTCTCTCACGGTCTCTGGCTCTATCTTAGGCCTCTGAGGCTCTCATCATCATTCCCACCACCCCCCCTCCATTTCAGCAGGCAACTTGACTCTATCTTATGTGTTTAAAGGGATTTAATAGTCCCTATTTGTCCGAGGCCAGGGCCTGTGCTAGATGCATTCCATACTTTATCACTAATGCCCATGACAACCCAAGAAGATAATAATTGTGTCTCCAACTTCCTGATAGAAAACCAGGTTCAGGGAGATAAAGATACTTGCACAAAGGTTCATAGTAAGGCAATGGCAGGGCTAGGAACTTCTCTTCACAAGGTCTAAAACCTTGTCTTCTATATCTGCTCTGGTGTCCAGAACAGGGTTAAGGATATGATGAATGTGTATCCATCCCTTGCTACTCACGTGCGGGGCAAGGCAGAGGGTCCTTGGGATTCTCCAGAAAGAGGAGGTTGAGGTCCTGGGCAGGTTGGGAGGGGCCCTTGAGTGGGCAGCCGGAGGGAAGTGCCAGGGTCGAAGTCTAATGAGGGTAAGAGATTGAAGGAGTGTACAAGGATTAAAGGTCATGGCTTCTATCTTCCTTCTTACCCTGTATCCTCTTCCTCTTTCTGCTACAGTGGTACAGTGGCATTGAAACATCTGTTGAACAAATACTGAATTCATCTTACCAGGAAAGGGAAGCAGAGGGACAGCAGGTTCTTGGCATAGCAAGCGGCATACCACTGGGGGTGGCATGGAAAGGCCTGGAGGCAGCCAGCGTCCAGGAGCCCAACGGCCTGGAGGCACTGGAGTCCAGGACAAAGGCAAGACTTCTGGGGGACGGCTGAGCAGCAAAGGCCCCTGGGAGTTATCCTGCAAGGGCAGAGAGCACAGGTTGGAGTCAGGTATAATCCTGGGAAAAGAATGGGTATGTTCTAGGATGGGGGTAAGACCTCAAAACTTTAGACTTGGAGGGCTGTAAAATCCCACTTTCTCATTTTTTGCCCATAGAAGATAAGTGATTTGCTCAGAGTTGATATTACGAGTCAGGGCTAAATCTGGAAGCCAAGTTGCTGAGGGCACAGAGGAAGGGTCGCCAGGCAGGGGCTAGTGTAGGAGTCACTCCCCCCACGGCCCAGGTTTTCCTTACCTTCCCAGGGAACATCAGTGCCAGTGGGACTGCCCCATGGGGCATCTGAGGTTGGGGTGCTATGTTCTCCTTTCCAGCTGTGAAGGACCAGGGAGAGTTTTGACGAGCCCTGTCCCCTCTCCCACTCCAACCACACACTGAGTTTTTATCTCCCCATGACCCTCCCTGTCATCCTTTTCTACCCACAGATCTCACTACATACTCCCAATGATCACATTTTAAAGTTGGAGAGACCGAGGCCCAGCGAGTAGAAACGCTTTGCCCAAGGTCACACACCAATCCAACGGCGGGTCTGGGACTCTTTTCCCTGCTTCTGCTTTCTCCACCTCAAACCCTGCCCCATCCCTGGCCAGACACTCACAGGGGGCCCCTGGTTGAGCGGCTTCCTTCTTGACGCCGATAGGGGCTTTGGGAGGAGTCGTCCCTCTTGTCATCAGTCCCTGAGCCAGGTGCCTCTTTAGCTGCGCCTCCTGTTGCCTACGCAAGGCTACCTGGGCAGCCATGACCCTTCGGCGCTCCCTAAAATGGGGGTTTCGAGTCACAAGTTAGCCTCCCTTTACATGAGGCCCACCGTCCTCCCTTCCCTGGACCTCAGTCCTACTCACAAGATGAGGACGCATTTGTGACACTCGCAAGTTTGAAAGAGGCACAGGCGCTTGTGGCCCTTGAGGTGGGCAGTGACACCGTGGTTTCGGCAGCGGGCACAGGTGGGAGAGCGACTGGCAGTTCTCCTGGGGATAAGCTCTGTGCCCGAGGGGCCTCTGGTCGCACCCCCTGTGGCAGAGCCTGAGGCGCAGGGGTGGACAGCAGGCACTTCCTTGGCGTCCATGGATCTGGAGGCACAAGTGGAAGGTCAGGGTGGCCGCGTGGGCCCTCTCCTGACCAGCTCTCTCGCCCCTGGGAGGCCACGCCTGACGGAGTTTCCATTGCACGCATCTGTAGGCTCAGCTGTCACCTTGCTTCCTCCCTGGCTTTCTCCCTTCACCCACTGCCTCCCTGGAGCATCCTGCTTCCCAGAAGTCTCACCTTCTTGCCCGGGACCCCTCTTCTCGCTCTCTTATGTATTTCTTTTCTTTTTAACTTTTTAAATGTGTTATTTATTTTTGAGAGAGAGAGAGAGAACTTGAGCAGGGAAAGGTGAGAGAGAGACACACACACAGAATCTGAAGACAGGCTCCAGGCTCTCAGCTGTCAGCACAGAGCCCAGCCCGGGGCTGGAACCCATGAACCATGAGATCATGACCTGAGCTGAAGTCGGACGCTTAACCGACTGAGCCACCCAGGCGCCCCTTATGTATTCTTTCAACGCAAACATTATTCTCTGCTGCTTGCCTGGGCTTTCCCTGCGCACAGGTCTCATGTCGTACTCATTCACGCTCCCCCCCGCCGCCGCCAGGGATTCCCTACCCCCTTCCCCCAATGCCCTGCTCCCATGGTTTTCCCTGCCATCGTCTTTGGCCATGATCATTCCCTCCTGCGTTTATCCAATTCCTACAAATAACGTTTGTGCTCCCCGTTCACTTCTTAGCCTCACGTATGTCCTGCGAGCCAGCGTCCCGCTTGCCCCCACTTTTTAAACCAGAACACTCTCTTGATCCCACCCCCACCCCGCGACTACTTTTTTCTCGAGATTCCTCGCCCCGCTTTCAGGAATTATTTTCATTCTCTCCACGAACGTTTACCGAGCGTCTTCCGGGTGCCAGGCCCGGATCTTGGGCGCAGGGCCCCTCCTCATGGCACGGATTACCCTCCTGCACCCACATCCCCTCCAAACTCTGGCGCCAACGCTGCGGTCGCTGCGCGTGGCGCTTGGGGCGGCTTTGCCCATTCCCAGCAACCGGATGGCACGCACCCCACCCCGCACCCCACCTCCTGGCAGCGCACCGCCGCCTCGCGCGCCTCTTGCCCGCGTGCACGCCCTTTCAGCAGCTGGGCCTTCGCCTCTCCTTGCTCCAGGGTCCCAGGGAAGGGGCGGGGCAGGGGGAGCGCGCCGAGGGGCCCCCGTGAGGTGGGGGCGGGGAGGAGAGGGGCGTGAGGAGCGCGAGGGGGAGGCGGACGAGGGGGCCCAGCGCCAGGAAGAAGGCGTAGAAGGGACAGGGAGGGGCGGGGACATGTTCGCAACCTCGGGTTACCACAGCCTCGAGCGAGGGAAGACGGACTCAGTCAGGAGGACACGAAAGGATGCACTGAGGAAGTGGTGTGAGGAACGGCTGCGCTCGCGCCGGTTTTCCCGCCCCCTCTCACAAGAACCAATGAGCTTCAAGCGTCGCCTCACGCCACCGAGGCAAGCGACCAATGCGCTTCAAGATCCTGCACTGACAGCCCGCCCCTTACCTCCAGTCCTTGGCTCCTCCCGCCAGACTGTGAGGCCAGCCAATAGCGCGTCGAGTAGAGTCTCGTGCCTCCCCACTTCCCCCGCCCCCCTGTGGCTTCTCTTCCAAGATTGTTCTTCCCTTTTTTGGAAAAGTGGCCAATGGGGCGTCGAGTACTGCTCCAGGATGAGGCTGGCCCTGCCCCCCAAGAAACTGCTGAGTCCCACCACCGGGTATTGACCGGCACCTGCCTGCGCACGCGCAGTCTTGCCCTCTAGCCTGCGCAGCGCGGTCTTTCCTCTTGGCGTTCCTGCTTCGACTTGGACCGGACCGGGTGGTTCCTCTTCGCTCTGTGGACGCTTGTGTCTCACTTTTCTCGTGTGTCCGAACTCCCGATCTACCCTTCTCCTTTTTTATGTGTTTCCCTTCCTGTCATTTCCCCGTTTTCTTCCCTTATCCCACTTCTTTCCGTGTCTCTCTTTCTGTCCGTTCTGGTGTTGGTTTTCCTAACTTCTCCCCGCTCTCACGGAGTTTCTCTCCACCTGTCTATTCTGCTGATTTTCAGGCCCCCTTCCTCCACGTTCCTAATTTCAGAATAGCCTGGCCCTGCCCGCCCCTCGCCCATTCTTCGCTTTCTTTCTGAGACGCCCACTGTAGTGTTTCTCTCTCTTCACCCTCCGTGTGCATCTCCCTCCTGACTTCACCAAAATTCATCAATTTCATCGAGGCTCCACTCTGTAATCGTCATCTGCCTTCTCTGTGTGTCTCACAGTTTCCTCCCCGCCCTCTGTTTTGTCCCCTTCTCTCTGTGCATCCAGCCCTGTCTCCTTTCCCCCTGAGAGCCGCTTCTGTGTGCCCCCAGCCTCATTTTTTGTGCCCCCAGCCTCATTTTCCTGCCTTTCCTCCTGTGCTCTGTCTGCTGCTCCTCTGGACTCCCTGCACGGTTCCAGTCCATCAGTTTAACCCTCCTCTACATGGCTTCTCTTTTGTAGGGGTAGGATCCCCACTTCTCCATCCTCTCCATCCTTTTTCCCTGAGGATTTCGTTCCACTGTTTTCTGGGTGCGTCTCCATCTGTGCTTAGATTTTTGGGTCCTGCCGTTTTGCATTCCAGGCTGGTGTGTGCCATCGTCTCTGATTGGCCCAAGCCCTGTGTGTGCTCCTTTGTCAGCCTTCATTCCCCCTTCCTATGTCACATCTTCTCTGTGGGTCTTAGCCCCTTTGTTTGCCACAGACTCCTGTGTTACAGAGCCTGTGTGCCAGAAAAGGGTGGCAGAAGTGACCACTAGCTGGACTGCTGTGCAGGGGAGCAGTACTAGACAAAGTTGGAAAGGTTGTTTGGGGCCAATGTGGGGTGGGGGGTGCGGGAGGCTTGAATGCCAGCTAATGAGATTGGCCTTGATCCTTTATATAGTGGAGAGACAGACAGAGAGAGAGAGAGAGATTGGGGAAAGGCATTTATGAAAAGCTTAGTACTTGCCTGGCACTTTGTGTTAATAATCTTACTAACTTTCAACAATACCTTACAAGGTGTATTATTAACCCAATTTATGGTTGAGTTCAACACCTTGCACAAGACTGCACAGCTAGTAAGTGCAGAGGTAAAGATTCTAACCTTGCTCTTATCTTTGAGTCCAAAGCCTATGACCTTTGTACCACCTACATACGTTGTTTTAGTGTTTCAAGTGATCGTCAGTCTCCACTTTCATTCCCTAACCCTCCTGTAGGCACTCTCTTCCGGTGGCTAATGGGTTCATGTGTGTGCTTGCAACATGTACAGTGTCTTATGTGCATGTGTTTTTCAAAGTGTATGTATGTATGTAATTTCTGCATCTGATGTGGGGTTCGAACCCACAACCTGGAGATTAAGAGCTGCATGCTCTCCTCTTCTGACTGAGCCAGCCAATGCCCCTCTGCATGTGGTTTTAACTTATGCAAGTGATATTGTGTTATTATTTAAAATAATCAGCACTGTGCTTTTTTTGATCCATCCATGTACATGTTACGTGTACATCTAATCAGCTTCTTTTAATTGCTGCATGGCAGTCCGTGGTTTGCACCACCTGCATGTTGCTTGTTTCCTAAGTCTCAGGGAGAGATGCCCACATTGCTTTCGACCCACCATCTCCCTGATAATGCTACATCCTTGTATATATTCCTTTGTAGATGAAGGTGGAACTCTCTATTACGTTACACGTAGGATATAGTAGTAATGGGTATTTGTAAACCTAATTTGACTTAGTATTGCCAGACTCCTCCCTGCAATGCTGCTTTGGGCCTGAAAGATCGATCAGAACTCTCTTTTATTCCTCACAGTCCAGAAGAAGGTCCTGTCCCTCTCCCAACAACCCCACGAGCAGCAGTACACAAGGGTCCCTGAATCCCCACCTTGCTGCCAACATGTCATCTTTTTCCAGCTTTGTGATTCTTCACCAATCTGATAGATGTGCAGTTTGATAGACTGCATTTCTCTGGTTATTGTTAAGCTTCCACATGTTTCTCAGCCTCTCTGGTTTGCTCTTCTGAGAATTGTCTCTTCCTACGCCTGTCCCATTTTCCTGCTGGGGTTACTCTCTTTTTTCTTGTCAATATGCCGGAGATCCTTGGCCATTTTCACTGCTTAAGGCCTTCCATTTACTCTTCATATGCCAATCTTGACATTTCATATTATTTTGGAAATTTACCCACTTCATCTGGGTTTTCTAAAGATTTTATTGTTTTAGGTGACTACCCAGTGTGGAGCTTGAACTCACAATCCCAGTAACAAGAGTCATGTGCTCTACCAGCTGAGCCAGCCAGTCACCCCCACTTCATCTCGGTTTTCAAATTTATAAATGTAGAGTTCTTAATGATACTTTTATTTTTTAAAAAACATCCTGTTACTTTGTATTTTTTGTTTTATATTTCATTTGCATCTTCTCTTTTTCTCCTAATTAGATTTGCTGGAGAATTATCTTGTGGCTGTTGTCAAAGAATGTTAGTTTCCTGGAATAATTTTTATTTTGTCGCTGCTGTTTTCTAATTCACCGGTTTCTGCCATTATCTTAATTTCTGTTCTGTTTTGCGGGGAGGGCAGGGGATGCTTTGTTGCTCCTTATATAACTTCTTGAGTTCACTCGTGACCATATGTTTTTAACGTTCCTGTTTCCTGATAAATGTATTGAAACTATAAATTTACTTCTAAATACTGCTTCAGTTGTATCCCAAATTTTGACTTGTGGTTTAAAAAAACAACACTTGATTTTGAAATGATTATTGGCTCACAAGAAGTTGCAAAAGTTGCAAACTGGCAAACACTTCATCCCACTTTCCCACAGGGACATCTTATATAACTGTAGGATACAAATATGAAATTGACATTGGTATAATACTCTTAACTAGGCTGTAGACCTAATTAGGTTTCACCAGATTTTACATGCACGTGTGTGTGTGGTGTGATATGTGCTATTTTCATTTTTATTCACTCCTGAATACTTACAAATATCCATTTCAAACCAAAAGCTATTTAGTAATAGCTCAGTGAACTTCCACACACACCTTTGTTGCTCTGATCTCACTGTCTCTGCCTGGAGAACAGCCTGTGTAACCTCTGACTAAGTCAGCTTCTTTGCTCAGCCTCCAGTGGGAGGACCTAAGCAGGTCAGGGTCATGGCTTTCTGAGAAGCTAATGTGGTGGGTTCGGGGCAGGTTGGAGGGGAGACTATGGGAAGATCTGTGTCCCTGAAGGTCTTAGGGAGCCTATGTCACAAACACTGATGATCAACTTTCTGCTCTAGAAACAGTGTCCCAAAGACATGTTAACAGAGGATTCAGAAACTGACGAGAGTTGAGCTTGATACCTGGACTGAAATTGGTTCCGGATTGACCTCTAACATCCGGGGACCCAGACCCAGGACCATGGGACCCCAGCACTTGAGCCATATGCAGCTGCTTTGCCTCCTAGGGGCCATCTGCGCTCTGCCTTGTATGTTCTGCTTTGGGGCCCCGCAGAGGGTGAGGGGCTGGATTCACATAACTGGGGGAAGGAGGGTGAGATATTTGGGTTCCTAAGGGGGACACGATCTGTGGAGGCTGAATTCTTGGTTGGCAGTTTGGGGGCTGCGAAAGCCACACGAGTGACTGGAAGGGCTTCTCTCCTCAGGGGCTGGGGCTCTTTTGTGCTACGAAGCAACATCCTCACTCTTTAGAGCTGTTTCTCTCCATAACTGGAAATGGCTCCTGATGAGGAGCATGGTGTGTAAGCTGAGTGAGGGCTGCGAGGAGACGCTGGTGTTCATCGAGACCGGTGAAGGGAAGTAGCTCTGGACTCAAGTTCTAAATATTTACACCATTTTATCTTTGGGAATAATATCAAGGCACTGAAAGGAGAGAGGCAGGGCCCAGCTGGGTGTGGTGTGGGTTGGATAAGAGGGCAGAAAGGAGGCAGGCAGATCCCAGGAGGAGAGGGGCAGTCTGGGAGAGGAGAAAAAGAAGGGACACGGGAGAGAGGAGCAAGGGGGCTGCTGTGGGGAGGGCGGGGTGAGGAGGGACAGATGGAGACTCCGGGATCGGAGCCCCATGCGGCGGAGCACCTGGGCAAAGTTGGTGAAGGGGCAGAGTGCACTGGAAGAGCAGGGTGCAGGGGGGGAGGGGGCACTTGGGGTGATGACTGACACTGATCAACGCTCTCTAATCTGCTCCTCAGGGTCCAGAAGGGGAGTTGTGGGTTTTAAGGGCTGCAGCCCAGCCCCATCTTACCCCCCGCAAGTCTCCTACCTCGTTTCACCGCCTGGATTGTCCATTGCCTCCTACAGCCGTGTCTGCCGGTCATATCTCTGCAATAACCTCACCAACTTGGATCCTTTTGCGAAACTCAAGGCCAACACTCCTAAGTCTACAGCATTTACTTCCCGTAGTTGCCCAACCTGTGTGGGCGAACACACTAAGGATTGCCTCCCATATTTTGTCACCACCGATTCTTGCCCCTACGACGCCTCTCAGTGCTACAGTTCCACCTTAAAATTTCAGGCAGGTGAGAGAAGAGAAACTTGCTTTAGTGCCTTCTCATCTCTCCATGGGGGGGGGGGAGGCTGAGAGGAGGGTGGGGGCTGTGGGGAGCAGGCACGTGAATTCCAAGGAGGAAGGAATAAGGCGTCTGGCACCCAAGTTTTTGGCAGGAGAGCAGGTGTTCTGGTTTGTGAGGGGCGTCTGGAAGGAGGGGCGGGTCTTGAAAGCGTCCCTAACCGCTCTCCGTCTTCCTCACAGGGCTTCTCAATACCACCTTCCTCCTCATGGGCTGTGCTCGTGGACATCAGAAACTTCTGGCGAACTTTCACCATATCGGAAACATCAGAGTGACTGAGGTCCTCAACATCATAGAGAGGGCCCAGATTGCTGGTGCGGAGCCCTCCGGTCGGAGTCCTGCTTGGGGCATCCTCTCAGGGCTGCTTCTGCTTGCCTTCAGGGACTGACAGTCCGGCTGGAATGGACAGACCCCTCCCCATAACCCAATAAAGTCACAGAGTTGCCTTTCTGCCTTGTCCTGTGGTCCACGAGGGTTGTGGAGACAGGGGAGGTGTGAGGGGAGCCAAATATATCCAGGAAAGTGGAGGGGAGGGGCAGGCGGTGGACAACACGCATGGTGAAGCGAGCAGGGGGTGGGTGGGGAGGAGCATCACTGGCAAAGTGACCGTGTCAAGCCCAGCAACCAGGAGGAACCCAAGTTTACAAGTAAAAAATTTTTTATGTTTGTTAATTTTTGAGAGAGAGAGAGAGAGAGAGAGAATATCCCAGGCAGGCTCCATGCTGTCACCACAGAACCCGATGTGGGGCTCGAACTCACAACCTGTGAGATGATGACCTGAACCGAAACCAAGAGATGGACACTTAACTGACTGAGCCTCCCAGGTGCCCCTTATCTTTTTCTTACTGATACGTAGGAGTTCCTTATGTATGCCTATGTATTAAGTACTAATAGTCTTTCGGTTGGGTGATTTGCCTTCATTTCTTATGATATCTTTTGAAGAACAATTTCAATGTTGAATTTCTCAGTCTTCCAGTTTTTCAATGAATTCTTCTTGTGCCTTGCTTAAGAGATACTCTATTTTCTCCAAAAAAGTTAAGTTTGGCTTTTCACATTTCAGTTCTTTTTTTCTTTTTAAGAAGACTGAAATTGGGGCACGTGGGTGACTCAGTCAACTAAGCGTCCGACTTCAGCTCAGGTCACAATCTTACGGTTCATAAGTTTGAGCCCCATGTCAGGCTCTGTGCTGAAATTTCGGAGCCTGGGGCCTGTCTTCAGATTCTGTGTGTGTCTCTCTCTCTGCCCCTCCCTTGCTTGTGCTCTGTCTCTCTCTCTCAAAAATAAATGAATATTGAAAAAAAAAAAGACTGAAATCATACTAAGTACATTTTCCAACCACAATGGTACAAAACTAAAGATCAACAATAAAACAAAGCTGGGGTGGGGCCTAGGTGGCTCAGTCAGTGTCCAGCTTCAGCTCAGGCTGACCTCACGGTTTCTGAGTTCGAGCTCCGTATTGGGCTCTCCGCTCCCAGTGCAGTCTGCTTTGGATCCTCTGTCTCTCTCTCTTTCTGTCTCTCCCCTGCTCTCACTCTCTCTCTTTCTCAAAAGTAAATAAATGTTAAAAAAAAAAACATAGCTGGAAAATCTACAACGTAAATATTAAATATTTAATATGGCAACATTAAACAACACACTACTGCACAAGGTACGGGCCAAATAAGAAATCAATAGGCAGGTCAAAGTATGTCTGAAAAGGAAAGAAAAAGAAAACACAATATTCCATTTACATTTAAATTCTTAATGTATTTAGAATTGATTTTTGTGCTTCTTTGAGGTAGGAATCTATTTTCATTTTTAAAAATATGGGTAACTAATTGCTCTACCTCCTTTATTAAATAATTCCCTCTCTCCCCATTTATCTGCACTGGCATCTCTGTTGTATATCAAAGCTCCACATCTGCATGAGCCTGTTGCTGAGCTCCCTGTTTTATCCATCGATCAATGTATCTACTCTTGTGCCCACCCTACACTGTCTTAATTTTTATAGCTTTGTACTAAATCTTTACACCTGAGAAGGCAAGTCATTCCCCCCATACCTGTTCATCTTCAGGAGAATCTTGGCTGTTCCATAAAAATTTAGGTGAGTTCCATAAAAACCCTTTGGGAGTTTGATTTGAATTTCATTGAGTCATAGCTGATTTAGGAGACAGTTTATGTATTTATGAAGCTGAGCCTTTCTATCCATGAACATGTGATGTCTCCCCATTTATTTAAGTCTTCCTTAATATTTTTTGGTAAAGTTTTTTTTTTTATTTTATGCACTAGAGTCTGCACATCTTTTGTTAATTTATTCCAAAATTATCTATAGTGTTTGTTATTTATAAATGGTTTCTTTTTATTTTTTATTATTTAAAATTTTTTTAAATATTTATTTATTTTTGAGAGACAGAGAAAGACAGAGAGTGAGTGGGGGAGGGGCAGAGAGAGGAGATACAGAATCTGAAGCAGGCTCCAGGCTCTGAGCTGGCAGCACAGGGCCTGACGTGGGGCTCAAACTCATGGACCACGAGATCATGACCTGAGCCGAAGTCAGAGGCTTAACCGACTGAGAATTCCAGGTGCCCCTATTTTTTATTATTTTCTTAAAGTTTATTTTTGATAGGAAGTGAGAGAGCAGGGGAGGGGAAGAGAGAGGGAGAGAGAGAATCCCAAGCAGGCTCTGCATGATTAGCGCCCCAAACTGGGCTCAATCTCAGGAAGAGAGAGATGATGACCTGAGCCAAGATCAAGAATCCAATGCTCAACAGACTGGGCCACCAAGGCACTCCAATGGTGTCTTTTTTTAAAGTACACTTTTGATGCACCTGTGTGGCTCAATTGGTTAAGCATCTGATTCTTGCTTTTGGCTCAAGTCACGTGATCTCATGGTTCCTGAGACTGAGTCCTTCATGGGGCTCTGTGCTGACAGTGAGGGGTCTGCTTGGGATTCTCTCTCTCCCTGTCTCTCCCTGCCCCTCCCCTGTTCTCTTTCTCTCTCTGTCTTCCTCTTTAAATAAATAAATAATTTGGTTTTTTAAAAATTTTTATTTATTTTTGAGAGAGAGAGAGAGAGAGAGAGCACGAGCAGAGGAGAGGCAGAGAGAGAGAGGGTCACACAGAATCTGTAGCAGGCTCCAGGCTCTGAGCTGTCAGTGCAGAGCCCAACGTGGGGCTCGAACTCACAAACTGTGAGATCATGATCTGAGCCGAAGTTGTACGCTTAACTGACTGAGCCACCCAGTGCTCCAAATAAATATTTTAAAAAAGAAAATATTTTCTATTTGTTTCTAATTTATAGAAATGCAATAAATTTTTGTACAATATGTTGATCAAAAGTCAAACATCTTGCTATATTGTCTTATTAGTTATATTAATTTATTTACAGCCTTTTGGGGGTTCTCTGTGTAGGTAAGAATCACCTATGAGTGATGACAGCTGGTCTGTGCTGGCTGGGACATCCCAGTGCGACACTGACTGGACATCTTTGAGTTAATTTTAAGTGTAATGCTGCCATTTCCCTATCAACAATATTTGCCGGGGTGCCTGGGCGGCTCAGTCAGCTAAGCCTCTGGTTTCTGATTTCGGCTCAGGTTATGATCTCGTCGTTTGTGAGATCGAGCTCTGCCTCCAGCTCTGGGCCGGCAGCGCGGAGCCTGCTTGGGATTCTGCCTCCCTCTTCTGCGCCTTCCCTGCTTTGCTCTCTCTCTTTAAAAAAATAAAAAACCACAATATTTGCTGTTTTTTGTTTGTTTACTTGCTGTTTTTGGTAGTTCCTTAAAATTTTTTTCCAGATTTATTGAAATATAATTGACATACAACGTAAGTTGCACTCTGCGGTGATTTGATACCTATGTATTGCGAAGTGATTATTACCGCAGTGTTTGCTAACACCTCCATCACACCACATAATTATCATTCCTTGTTTGTGGTGTGATCATTTAAGATCTACTCTCTTAGCCACTTCAAATATACAGTACAGTATTATCGACTGAAATCACCATGTCGTACATAAGATTCTCAGAACTTACCCATCTTATATAGTAGCGCCCCTTTATCCATGGGGGACATATTCTCCAGTAGATGCCTGAAACAATGACAGTACTGAGCCCTATGTATACTGTTTTGTCCCGTGCATACACACCCAAAATAAACTTTAATTTATAAATTAGACACAGTAAGATGTATAGCTGTAAACATATGCACACGTGTGCACGCACGTTTCTTCATTATATGTATATCTGGTTTTTTGCTGAATCATTTGAAAGTTAGAGGGGCGCCTGGGTGGCTCATTCGGTTGAGTGTCCGGCTTCGGCTCAGGTCATGGTCTCACTGTTTGTGGGTTCGAGCCCCGCATTGCGCTCTGTGCTGACACCTCAGAGCCTGGAGCCTGCTTCGGATTCTGTGTCTCCCTCTCTCTCTGACCCTCCCCTGCTCGTGCTGTCTCTCTCTGTCTCTCAAAAATAAATAAAAAATATTAAAAAAAGAAAATTATAGATACCATAATATGTCACCCTCACTATCTCGGCCTGCATCTCATCAGAACCAGGACTTTCTCCTATATATCCACCACCCTATTATCAAGCCACCAAATTTAATATTAATACAAAAATAGAAACTAATATGACATCTATATTAGTGTCCTATTACTACTGTAACAAGTTACCAGAAGCACAGTGGCTTAAAACAGCCCATTTATTACCTTACAGTTCTGGAGGTCAGAAGTCTGGCATGGATTTTACTGAGCTAAAATAAAGATATCGGGGCACCTGGGTGGCTCAGTCGGTTAAGCCTCCAACTTCGGCTCAGGTCAGATCTCACGTTCGTGGGTTCGAGCCCGCGTCGGGCTCTGTGCTGACAGCTAGCTCAGAGCCTGGAGCCTGCTTCCGGTTCTGTGTCTCCTTCTCTCTCTGACCCTCCCCCTCTCATGCTCTAACTGACTCCCTCTGTATCAAAAATAAATAAAACATTTTTAAAAAGTTTTTTAAATAAAGACATCGGCAGGGCCACATTACTTTCTTGAGGTTCTAGGGGCTGATCAGTTTTCTTGCCTTTGGCAGTTTCTGGAGTCTGCTGATACTGCTTGACTTGTGGTCTCTTTCCATCTTCAAAGCCCAAACAACTGGACAAGTTTTTCTCACATCAGCTCACTCTGACATCGATTCATCTGTCTCCTTCCACATTTAAGGACCCATGATGATGTTAGGCCCATCCCAGATAATCGACAATAGTGTCCCTTTTTACCTTAATTCCATTGGTTACATTAATTCCCCTTTGCCATGTAATGTGGTATACTTACAGGTTCCAGGAATTAGGCTTTGGACGTCTTTGGAAGGATTATTCTGCTCACCATAGTCACAGTCATTGAATCCCAGAGGCTGATGTAGAGACAGGAAGTATACTAGTGGTTGCCTAAGACTGTGGACATCTGGGGGAAATAAAGCAGGACTGCTAATGGCTGTGAAGTCTTAAAATCTTTCAAAATTGATTTTAGTGATAGTCGAACAATTCTGTGGATTATATACTAGAAACCATTGAATTGTATACTTTAAATTTTTTACTTGTATGGCCTATCAGCTACACCTCAATAAAGCTATTATAAATTAATAAATGAGAAATATCCAAAAATATAATTGTCTTAAGAATTTTCCTCCTCATGCATTGAGTACCACATTATGAGGTGTTATTTTTTTGCTTCAATGATAAAATATGACCAAAGAAACTGATGAGATAAAGAATAATATATTATTAATTTTTAATTAATTAATTAATTGTTTGATTACAGAGAGAGAGAGACAGATAGAAACAGAGAACGAGGTGGGGAGAGGCAGAGACAGAGAGGGAGACACAGAATCTGAGCCAGGCTCCAGACTCTGAGCTGTCAGCACAGAGCCTGATGTGGCGCTTGAACCCACGAACCGTGAGATCATGACCTGAGCTGAAGTCTGACGTGTGACTAACTGAGTCACCCAGGTGCCCCTGTTATTACTTTTTTAAATGTTTATTTTGTTTCTGAGAGAGAGAGCACGGGAAAGGGGCAAAGAGAGAGGGAGACAGAGGATCTGAAGCAGGCTCCGCGTTCACAGCAGTGATCCTCACGTGAGCTTGGGATCACAGACCTTGAGATCATGACCTGAGCCAAAGTCAGACACTTAACAGAGCCACCCAGGCGCCCCTCATTGCCTCTTTCTTGCGTAGAATATAAGCAGGCAGCTTCTCCAGCTCCAGGCTGAGACACTGTCCAAGGTGCTGATGTTCCCCAACTATGCCCAGGGCTTGGGACCTGTGATCTTGCAGTTGTGTCTGCTCTCTTCCCATTCTTAATAAGGAGCATGACTAACAAGGAAGAGGTGGACAGAGCTGCAGAGAGTGTGCACTGATCTTCATCCCCATCCCTCAGGGCAGTGACGGTGCTGTGGACATCACTGTAGGAAGTGGCTTCATGGTCAGATGACCAAGTCCAGGCTGCTCACCAACAGTTGGTAGTGAAGGATGGTGATAAATACAGCCTTGAGGGTGTGTAAACAGGACAAGGGCCCCTCAGAGATGTCCAGATTCTCCTGCCTAATCTGTGAATATGTCAATGATCAAGGGACTTATAGATTAAGTTAAGGATCATGTGATTGTGACATTATGGTGGTTTATCCAGGTGGGCCAAAATAATCACAAAGGTCCTTTCCTTTTCCTTTAAAAAAATTTTTTAAAATGTTTATTTTTGAGAGAGACAGACAGTTAGACAGAATCCAAAGCATGCTCCAGACTCCAGGCTCCACAGCTGTCAGCACAGAGTCTGACACAGGGCCCGAACTTGTGAGATCATGACCTGAGCTGAAGTTGGACACATAACTGACTGAGCCACCCATGCGTGAAAGAGGGAATAACAGAGGGACTGACAGAAGGAGGCAGGAGAGCGGAATGAGAGAGAAGATGTGATGTTGGAAACAGGACACAAGACTTCAAGATGTTGTGCTGCAGGCGTTGAAGGTGGAGGAAGGGGCCACAGCCATGGAACACAGGTGGCCTCCAACCGCACAGCTTGGAAAAACATGGAAACGGACTCTCTCCTCCAGCTTCCAGAAGAAGCAGCCAAGAAGGAACCTGGTTTGTGCTGACTTCCACCACTAAGCTTACAGTAACTCGCTAGAGCAGCAAGCGGGCACTAACAAAAGGTGTCACCTTGTCGAATCCAACATAGTGTGTACTGGGACAGGAGCATCTCAGAGCTAAATAATGATGTGATATTTCGCAGGTTGATTTTCTTACTGCTCCTTTTATGGCTAAGAAACAACACTCGGGGGGTCCTGAACACACTTGTGAAACACGGGGGCAGTGTCTTGGTGCTCAGACCACTCTTGTTTGTGTGAATAGGGGCATGGATGCCAGTGAATCTGCACGGGAACAACACCTAACCTGGGGCCTCAGGAAGGACAGAGAGACGTGGCCCAGGTGTGTGGAGGCGGCTGCAGGTGGATGGTGGGACCGGGCCTGGGGACCAGGTGGAATGGACACTTTGTCCCATCTCCATGGGAGCCTGGGTGAGAGTTCGTGGGGGAAGCCCTCTGCCTCTGACCTGCATGCTTCTTTATGGGGAGGAGGTGTGTTTCAAGATAAGATCCAGTTCCGGGAGAAAAGCGGACACTGTTGGGAAGCCCTGGGCTAGAAGTCACGTGCAGTGCCCAGGGGAGCCACGCTCAGGGCACGAATTCTGGGTGTTCTCCACTGGGGTTACTCCGAAGCCTCTCTATCGGTCACCCCAGAGGGAAAGACATCCTGAAGCCTGGCCTCTGACGCAGAGGAGAAACTTTGGACAGGTCTCAGCGCCTGGTTTCGGGGACAGGGCTAGTTCATTGGTGAAGACCACGAGTCAGGGCCACTGGGGCTGGGAGCAGAGGACCAAAGGGCCCAATTACCAAAGGGCTGCGAAGGGGTCCCGCCCAGGACGTGTGCCTGCCCATGGCGGCTCCTCCCTAGCTCATCCTCCTGTAGTCATCAGAGGCCACATGTTCGATGCTCCTGAGAACCCGGTGCACAGTGACAAACACTGGGGGAGTCTCTAGCCTTAGTACCTGAGCAGGATGAGGACGGCGGAGTGCTGTTGGGGTTTGGCCAGAGCTCTGGAGATCTCTCCCTCTCCAGTACACATGGTCCCAGCATGTCCACACCACTTGCCCCCTCGTCTATCTCAGGGGACTAAGGTGGGGGCTTGTTACTCACAGGTAACATTTCCTGGGGAGACCCAGGGGAGAAGGGTCCAGAGTATCAGGTGAATTTCTGTTCAGAGAGATCACCATTCACCAAAAAAGGGCAAAGGAGAGGGAAGAGTCCTCTTTATTCAGATCCTCTCATGTTGTCTCTAGTGGGTCAGGGGCCGGGACATGTTCCTTGGGAACCCCCACGATCTGGGACATGGGAGCCTTTGTTCTGGCCCTTCCCCGGTTCATGGCACACTGTCACGGTTTCCAGAAATCAGGGAGGCCCGGACCCTGGTCATGTACCTGAATATCCTTTGGACTTAAGGCTGGTTCTCTGGCTCAGGCTGGGGCACGTGACCCCACCTAGGGTCTGGGGTGTCAGGAGGGCCCCTGGAAGGTGTAGGTCCCAGGAAAACTAAGAAATTACTTGTCCGTTGTGGTTGATCTCGCAGTAAATGCTCCTGTCAGAGTGTTGTAATTCCTGTAGGAGAAGAGGCTTCTGAACTCCCGAAGCTTCTCAGAACATGTCTGGGTGACTTTTAGGTCCTGTGCCCACCGCTCTGGGAGCCTGGCTGGGTGGCAGATTTCTGCCCCAGGCCCCTCCTTCCTCCCACTAGCCCCTATACCCCTCAGAACCTGAAAGCACAGGCAGGAGAGGGCTGGGGGCAGATCCTCAGCCCCCGTGGGCTTGGGGGACCAGAATATTCATGGCCCACACTCACCTGGTAGATGGGAATGGCTGGACTCATGCTGGAGACGGAGTTCTGGAGAGAGGGAGAGAATGGGAGTCAGTGCACAGGGGGAGAGTCGTTTCTCTGCAGGGGGGACCACTTCTGCTTCTGGAGCAGCCTTCTCCCAGCCTGCTGACCCACATTCCAGTCCCAGACCAGTCTCTCCTGAACTCCCTGCCCCACTCTGATCAGCCCAGGAGCCTGGCTGATGCTCCCAGTGCTCTGCCCTTGGCCAGACTCCAGGTTCCCCTTGGGCCAGCTCAGAGTGGCAGGGAAGTCTCGGGACAGGATGGGGGGTTTTTCTGTCCCTGAAGACGGTCCATTCCTGGCCAGAACAGGGTGGTGGCCTTGTCCTGGCTACTCTGGGGGCAGCAGGGTGTGTGCTGTGCTGCTGAAGTGG
>PJEM01016176.1:0-26799 GCA_004023845.1 Helogale parvula | reverse complement strand
GGGACTGCTCCTGAGAGGCAGACAGGACAGGAGCAGGTCTGGAGTCTTCCGAGGGCCCCCCTGGACACTCACGGCAGAAGCTGTCTGTCCTCCAGGGTTTCACGGTCCCACCGGCCGCCTGGCAGGCCGCCGTGTAAGCAGCCAGGCTTCGGCAGAGGAAGGTGGTGCTGCCTTTGTGGACACACATGTCGTATACGCACTCTCGGAAGTATTCGGAGGGGTTCAGCACCGCGTGGCAGGCCGCGAAAGGGCCCTGGGGGTCCCGGAGCCGACCGCAGGCCTGGACGTTCTCGTAGGGCGCCGTCTCCTCCGCTGAGCACACGGGGCAGCCGCCGGGCCCGCAGCCCTCGCTACAGCCCTGGGAGGAGCTGGGCGCCCGCCAAGCGGCTCCGAAGGCGTCCACACTGGGGGCCACGGCACCGCTGGGCAGGACAAAGTCGTCGCTCCAGTTGCCATTGAAGTTCCCACAGAGGCCACAGAGCCGGCCACGGAAGGGGCTGGGGATGGATATGAGGACGTGGGCTTCGCCGTCAAAGAGGAGCCGCAGTCCCTTAGTTGTCTGCAGAACCATGTTCCGGCCCTCGGCGGTCACCCGCACACGACCCACAGCCACAGGCAGGGCCACAGCTTCACCGTCCACGGTGACCTGGGTGGAAAGGCCAGAGGGGATGTATGTCAGAGATAGTCCCCTCAGACTTCTGGGGTGGAGCGATGTCCCTCTCAGGCCCTTTGGGGTCGCACCATGCCCAAGGGTGGAACTGTGTCACTTCAGACCCCCAGATCTGTGTCACCCTTAGTCCCCTTGGAGTGGGGTCATATCTCCCTCAAGCCCTCAGGGTGGGCCCTGTCTTGCTCAGAACCCGCCCCCACCCCCTCCACAGGGCCATGTCCCCTTACTTACCCTTGGCCCCCGCGCCAGCACCACCACCTGGCCAGCCACAGTGACCACCAGCTGCTGGGGCTCTCCGGTCGCATTCTTCTCAAGCACAATGACAAAGTCCTCGTCCCCGGGCAGTGGGCGGCAGACTCGGGCCAAGACGTAGGAGCAGGAGCCATGGAGGTCATAGACACGCCCATCAAGGGTGACATAGTGGATGCCCCCGTTGGCCAGGCAGCGTCCACAGCCTGTAGGGTGACAGGCCTGGACACCGTCCTCCACTCGGCACACCTCGTAGGGCCCGCAGGCCGCGCCCTGCTGGCAAGTGACTTGGCCACCTGGCCCGCACTCACAGCGCCGCTCGCACTCAGGGCCCGGGTAGAAGGACTGGCCCAGAGGGTAGTAGCGGCCCTCATGGAGGCATCCGCACTGGCCCAGAGGCACGCAGGTGTCACCGCTGAGCACGAAGCCGGCATCACAGACGCAGCCCTCCCGGCAGGTCTGCACGCAGCCCTCGGGCGCAGACAGGCTGGGGCAGCTCACAGGGCAGGAGTCACCGCAGAGCCTGTAGTGGCTGTGGGGAGGGCACTGGCGGGCTGTGGGGAGAAAAGGGGAATGAGCCAGGTGGGCGCGGGGACTCAGGGAAGGCACGGAGTGGGAGAACCTGCCCAGCTGAATCTGTACTTCCTGTCTGAGAGTATTTCGTAAGTGAATCCATCCAGGGATCTGAGCAGTGTCTGATCCAGTACATCTAACTGGGAGATTCGATGCGGGTGTGTGGAGACCAAGTCTCTCTGACCATGTTGCGGGTCAAACTGATCAAAAATTTCTGTAGATGAAGTGAATTTGACTGGGTGAGTTTGACCACCTATATCTGACCAAGATATGCAGGAATGGAACCAAATACATGGGTATCTCCGTGGAGGGGGGTATGTGACTCTGACCGGGCTATGGGACCAAATGTAGCCTGCATCTCTGGTATGTGTCGGGGACTGCCATGTTTCTGTCTGCCTCAAGGCAAGGATTATTCACTCAGCAGAGTGAGCAGTAAACAAGATTTGCATCTGGAAGTTGGTGACATTCATGCTGAGATAGACCAGAAGGCCTAGATGCATAAGATCAAAACCATTCAGTGTTAATTCTCCGCCTCCCAGCTTTGCTGAAGGCAGATTGGGGCGTTTCTTTTACCTGGTATTCTGACGTATGTCAAATACTTTGATCTCTCGGCCCTGAGATGGTATATATACAGCCCTCTTAATAAACTCGCTCTCTTTCTCTCCGCACAACCAGAAACCGTGAGTGTTGTATTTTATTTCCCGTACGTCCCCCTTTTCCCTTCTCCCTTATCTTCCCTCAGGAAAAGAACCCAAGCCGGCTCTCCCGCACAGGCCAGAGCAGCCAGGGAGGGTCACGGCAGGTATGAATGTACCTGCCTGTGGATGTCTGTCCTGGAGCCTCTGACACAGCATCTCAGACAACGCTGGTGTCCAGTGTGACTCTAATCATGTGTATCTGATTGGGTGAAGCCACCAGGAGAAATCTGACCAAGGCGATGTCCAAGGCGATGTGCCTGAGGGGGGAACTGCCCGGGACTATCTGACCATGAACCTGCATATATCTACCTGGGGCTATGTCAGGGTTGTGATTCTACCTGGGAGTATCTGCCCAAGTGTCTCTAACCAGAAGAGTCCCTATCTGGGGTTATCGGACCAATTCTATCTGACCTTGCGGACGTCAGTGTTTGAAACAGTGTAGGTGCATCTGACCAGGTGGAACTCTCTAGGTCTCTGTGACCTAGGTAGTAGAGACCAGGGTACCTACTTGACGATGTGTATCCCGCTGTATAGCTGTGAGAGGGTCAACCACCCCAGTCTACCTGAGTCGGGTATCTGAGCACATGAATCCTGGAAAGGGTCCAGTACCCAGGGTTTCTGACTGGGTGTATCTGAGTGTCTCCCATTGCAGTACAGGACCTGGTGCGTTTCTAAGTGCCACGGGTATTTTTGACAGGACCTATCTGGCTCAGAGGAGGCAAGGTGGTGCCGAAGCCCCACGGAGGAGGAAAGAGCTCTTGTCTTAGAGCCATGTGAAGAGGGGAGGCGGGAAGACCCCCCCACAACGTGGACCACGCATGGATCAGTACTCACGACAGAAATCCGGCCGCCTCCACTCGCCGATCGTGGCCCCCGCGGCCTGGCAGGCAGCCACGTAGGCCTCCACGGCAGGGCAGAGGCCTCCCGGATGGCCCTGGGCTTGGCAGGCATCCAGCAAGCAGGCCTTGAA
The DNA here is from genome assembly GCA_004023845.1 of Helogale parvula. Taxonomy (NCBI): domain Eukaryota; kingdom Metazoa; phylum Chordata; class Mammalia; order Carnivora; family Herpestidae; genus Helogale; species Helogale parvula. The sequence continues at coordinate 23,639 of PJEM01016176.1, read as the reverse complement.
GTAGTGCTCTGGCGGTAAGAGGCGGTGGCAGGGCGCCAGGGGGCCGTTGGGGGCCGAGATCACGCCGCAAGCGTCCGGGCCACCGAAGGCCTCCTGCTGCTGGGGCGTGCAAGGCGGCGGGCACGGCCCGGGCACGCACTCTCCGCAGCCCTCCGCGCCGCCCACCTTCCAGCCTGCCGGGTTCCCGCCCACAGCCTCCAGCTCGTCGGTGGGATCCCGGTTGTAGTTCCCGCACAGGCCACAGAGGGCGCCGGCGTACGCCGCCGGCACGCGCAGGCGCACGAAGCTGTTTCCGTCGAAAGCCAGAGAGAGCCCGGTGTCGGCGGTCACCACCACGTCGGCGCCGCTCAGGTACGCGCGCAGACGCGAGTCCAGCTGGTAGGGCAGTGCTACGAGCTCGCCGTCCACCTGTGGGCACGGGTAGGGGTAGGGAAAGGGTAGGGGTCGTGAACGGCGCGGGCACAGGTTCGAATTTTGACTCCACCACCTACCGGGTGGGGAATAATTGGGGGGGGGGGGGATCCCTGAGCATGTGATCTACACTTTGTTATAATAACGATCATAGTATAAGGAGCGTCTACAGACACGATGCCACTGCCTCCTCACGCGAGGTACTTTCCTTAGACCCATTTTATAGTGGAATAAACTGAGGCTAAACTAAAAAAAAAAATAAACTAGTTTAAATGGGGAAGCCCACCTGCTCCAAGGCTTATACTCTGACCACCCCCCCCATCATGTCCCGCTAACCTCTGAAAGGTAACCGGAGGAATGGCAAACCCCTAACTGTCCCGGATGACCCCAGGGCTCCTCTCCGTGGCCCTCACCTGCAGCTTTTGGGGCCAGCGGGCACTGAGGGTCAGTCTGTGGTTGTACATTTGCAGGGTGACGCTGCGGGTGTAGCTGACGGCCTGGCTGCCCCGGTGCTCGTTGGCCACAGTGACCCTGAAGTCCTCAACACCCTGGGGTGGTTCGGGGCAGGGTGCGCTCAGCAGGTACTCGCAGGTGCCTTGGAAGTCGAATCGGTGCCCATCCAGGGTGACGTAATGGGGATCACCCCAGGCCTGACACTCAGCCGTGCTGGCGGGTTGGCAGCCGTGCTGGCCCGAGGGCAGCAGGGCACATTGTTCGCCCAGCCCGCACTTGGCAGGCTTGCAGACCAGCGAGCCACCCCCAGGCCCGCAGCGGCACCTCTGGGAGCAGGTGGCGTCGGCCCAGAACTCGCTGCCAGCTTCGTGGTAGGTGCCGTTGGCCCAGCAGCCACAGCCACCGTCCAGGGGGACACAGCGGTCGGCACTCAACACGAAGCCTGAGTCGCACTGGCAGCCCTCAGCACAGGGGCCATCACATGGCGTGGGGGACGTGGGGGGCGTGGGGGACGGGCAGCTGGCCGGGCAGGACGGGCCACAGAGCTCGTAGTGGCTGTTGTCAGGGCAGGGCATCTCTGCAGGGGTGGACCGAGGAGTGGGAGGGAGAGAAAGAGAAGAGAATGGTGTCAGGCGGTGGGGTCAGAGGATGGGGAGGAGACAGAGACAAAGAGGGACAGACAGAGGGACTGAGAGAAACAGCAAGAGACACCAACAGAGAGAGGGACAGAAAGGAAGACTCGAACATAGACAAGGAGAGACTGCATGAGCAATGGAGAGGCAGAGAGACAATCAAAGGGAGACAGAGATAAGCACCAAGAGACTGAGAGACAAAAACAGAGAAAGAGAGAAACAAATAAAAAGATCCAGCAAGACTGGTCCCCCTCCCCCCTCGGCCCCTGCTCTGCTCCTCTGGACACTTACCACAGCCAGCCTGCTCCCTCCAGTCCTTAATGACGACCCCGGCGGCCTGGCAGGCAGCGGCATAGGCGGCCAGGGCCTCACAGAGGATTTTATGGGCCCCGCCGCCTAAGCAGACATCCAGAACGCAGCCCTTGAAGAAGCTGTCGGGAGCCACGTGGGCATGGCAGGCAGCAAAGGGGCCTCCCGAGCCAGGGGCCAGGGGCCCACAGAAGGCAGGGCCCTTGTACTGCTCCTGTTGGTCCCCAGAGCACGTTGGACAGGAGCCCCGACACTCATCCCAGCACAGCGGGTCCCAGCCTGGAGCTCGCCAGCTGCCGCCCCAGACCGGTATGGAGGGGGACAGCGTGCCATTTGGAAACACTCGGTCGTTGCCAGGGTTTCGGTCCATGTTCCCGCAGAGCCCACACACTGCGCCGTGATAGCTGCTAGGCAGGGTCACCTCCACTCGCCAGTCCCAGTCATAGGTGACTCGAAGCCCGAAGTCGGCTGCCAACACTGCTTTCCCCGGGCCCTGGGTCACTGAGATCCGCCCACCGGCCACAGAGACTGGCAGGGTCGTCAGCACCCCATTCACCTGGGGGTTGAGGGGGACAGGAGGCACAGGGCTCACTGGAGGCGGTGGGGGGTCACTCCAGCTCTGGCCCCCTGCCTCCCTCCCCGAGCCCTCCATGGCTGGGAGCGGCCAAGGCCCTCCTCGCCACCGACGGCTGTAGGTCACTTGACAGACATTGTGAACATTGCTGAAACCCCACGCTGCTTCTTTTTCTGGGTCTCTCTATCCCCATTTCCCTCCCTTCCTCTCTGTCTCTATGTTGTCTCTCCCTCTCTCTACATCTAGACCTGTTTCTCTTTCTGGGTCTCTCTCACTTGTACACTGACTCTCTCTGCATCTGTGTGTGGGGGAGGGTGGGGGGGGTGGGTGTATACTCTTTCTCTGGCTCTTTCTTTTTCCTGTGCGTCTCCACGTGTCTGATCATCTCTTCAACTCACTCACCATCATTTATTGAGAGCTTACCCTGTTCCATACCTCTCTTTCCCCACCCTATGAACTGCCATTAATCTGCAACTCTGTTACCACGGGCAGGAAGGGTGGGCCATCTCCCCCTGCCCCCTCCCCTCTTTACCATCTCCTTGAATTTCACTCCATGTCGTCCGGGGCTCTGGGCCTCTCCCTTACTCCCTCATAAACATTCACGGCCTCTCACCCAGGTCAGACCCTCCGCTGAGTACTTATCATGCACCATTGGACCCCCATTTCACAGGTGAGGAAACTGAGGACCACCAGGAAAAATCACTTGCCCAACATTCCATCGTTCACAGGGAGAGACTGGATTCAAGCCCACGTCTCTAAAAAGGCCGATGCTACATCAAAATCCTTAGCAAAGGGCAAGGCTCCCTTAATGCCCCCACAGAGAGGTGATGTTTGCTGTTATTTTTGTTGCTTTTTGCTGTTATTCAGTTTCAGGCCTGGGCAAGAGAAAGCCCTCAGCTCCTGACTGCGGCTGGCAGGACCCTCTCCCCCACCAGGGGCTCAAGGGACCATCCTGCAGGACTCACCCGGACTTTGCCGATCTCGCCTTTGTGGATGGAGATGTTGACACTGAGGGCAGACACGGTGACGCGCCTCACAAAGGACACAGCAGGGCTGCCCCGGTTCTCATTCTTGGTGGTGACGGTGAAGGGGGTCAGGCCCTGGGCGCTGACCCCCGGGCAGCCGGCGGCTGCCAGCACGTAGTCGCAGGTGCCCTGGAAGTCGAAGTCCCAGCCATCGAAGGAGTGGTAGTGCGGGTCACCCCACAGCCAGCACGTGGCCTCGTAGTTGGGCACGCACACGCCCTGGCCGTCTTTCACCTTGCATGTCTCCTGTGGCCGACACGTCACACCGTGGCACGGGTCTGGAGACAGGGAGAGAGGACATCATGGCGCTGCCCAGCATCGGCCTCCCGCAGGCGAGGACAGACACCAGGGGTCTCCCATCTGAGACTCAGCCCCTGCAGTTTGCTGTTTCTGAGACCACGGCCCGGGGGTCCCCCGTGTTGGAAATCCATGCCCTGCGGCAGACTGTGTCTAAGACCCCATCAAAGGCTCCCACATCCAAGGCTCTGCAGTTTGCTATCTGAGACCCACACCCCAAGTACCTGACAGCCGAGACCCAGACCCTAGGGTCCCTACATCAGAACCCAGCCCCGAGGATCCCAGTATCTGCGATGCCAGCCTTGAGGCCATCCACAAGGGCATCCACAGCCCCAGAGCGTTCCGTGTTCAAGACCTGGGTCCCTGTTATCCTGTCCAACAGCACAAGGCCCTCAGTCAGTTCTGGGGGCCCCATTCTCGTATCTTTGGGAATAAGGAGATTCTTTGCCCTTTACGCTAAGAAACCAGTCCTTGGGGGCAGCTCTGTGACTTAGACTTAATATGGGGTGATCCCATGTCAGAGACTGTTTCTCTATAAATCCTGATCCTCCTTGAGGGGGGGCCTGTATCTAAGACCCCAGTCTGAGACCTCAGGACTGTGCTTTCTGTCTCTGTCTCTGCGGGTCCCCGTTGCCCCCACCTTGAAGGGGAGGTGGTGGTAGACGCCCTGAGCCTAATCCTGCATGCCAGTGGTCAGCGACGTGTGCCACAGCCAGCTGCCTGTTTTTATAAATATCCAAGGTTTGTATTGGAGCCTCACTGCCTCACTTACATAGTGTATGGCTGATTTCATGCCCCAGTGGCAGAGTTGAGTAGTTATGACTGAGACTATAAGGCCTGCAAGTTCAAATATTTACCATCTGGCCCTTGGGGGGAAGTTTGCCTGTCCTTGCCATATGCCAAGGGTCTCTGACCTCTGCCCCAGGGAACCTAGCCCTGAGGGTCCCCAGAGCCTGGATTCCATCATAAGGTAGAAGTCTACCTCCCGGCCTGGAGGCCCTGTGCCCCTGGCCCTGGGAATCCCAGCCCAGGGGACCCCAGATTGGAGACCTCAATCCTTAGTCGTCTGTGCCGCCCACTGTAAGGATCCAGGTTCACACCTCCTGCCGCTCGAGTCCCCATCCTCTGTTCCCAGCCCCAGGGGGTCCAGCACCTTTGGTGACGCAGCTCAGGACGCCTCCTGCGGGCTCGCACACCTGCCCTGGCTTGCAGCTGTGGGCCTGGCACACCAGGTCTTTTCCAGGGTGGCACACGCACTGTTGCTGGCACCTGTCGATGAGGACCTCCTGGTTGGGCTGTGAGGACAGAGGCATGGCCATCAGGGTGGAACTCAACCAGCGTCTCCAGAGTCCCAGGGACAGAGGGTCCAGAGGACAGCAAAGGGACCTTTTTCAGCAGGGTGACCCCTTGTCTGTGAAACTAAGGCACTGCATGGCCTTGGGGTCCAATTCATTCACTCACTCACTCACTCACTCATTTGTTTTTCCAAAATATCCACTTAATGTCTGCTGTAAGGGAGAATCGGTATAAAGTACTAATTAAGAGCACGGACCCTGGAGCAGACTGCCCGGATCTGAAGCCTCATTCTGCTATTTCCAAATTGTATCACTCTGTGCAAATCGCTTAACCTCTTTGTGCCTCAGTTTCTTTATCTGTAAACTGTCGATAATAATAGCACCTGCCTATGATCGTATAACTTAGTTAATAATACATATAAGGTGCAGGGGAAGTAAGTTCCTTTTTTTTTTTAACTTGAGAGAGAGGAAGTGCATGAGCAGCAGAGTGGGGCAGACAGAGAGAGAGAGAGAGAGAGAGAGAGAATCTCAAGCAGGCTCCACGTTCAGCACAGAGCGCGACATGGGGCTCGATACCACAACCCTGCGAGGATCGCAGACCAGAGCTGAAACCGAGGGTCAGATGCTCAACGGACTGAGCCACCAAAGTGCCCTGGGAATCCCTCTAAATAATCCAGATTAGAGAGGAAGCGGGGATAAGGGATGAAATAAGATCACAAAAATGTGGTTATCACCAAAGCTGAGTGATGGGTACATGGAGATTTACCCTGTTCTCTTAACGTCTGCACATTTGAAACATTTTCATAACAAAAAGTTCCTATGTGTGTGTAATGCACACATACTGTGGCTGTAGCACTGGGAGCAGGGACTGGCAGGTAGGAAGCACCATCTACCTATTTGCTCATCATCACTACCCTTTGTATGAGGAGAGCAGGCAGAGAGGGTCCCTGGCCTCATAGAGCTCGAGGCCTTCTGAGGGGACAGACGTTAGAGGCGCGCACACACACAGTCAAATCAAAGGAAAGTGGGTAACTGGGTGAGGGTTGGAGAGGGAAGCAGGTGGAGGCACCTACTGTGTCGCAGAGACAGTCTGGCCCTGGGGAGTCAGGGGAGGGTTTAAAGCTGCAGGACCCATGGCCTTATTGAGAAAGGTCTTCCCACTGCCATTGGGAAGGTGGCCCAGAAGGGGGCAGAAGTGAGGGCGTGGAGGGAGCAGGTGGGAATGACACTCAGGAGGCTGAGTGGACAGGCTGCAGGGTGATGGGCCACGGGGGAGGGTCCGACGCAAGGCCCCAGGCGCTGCCCACAGTGACCAGGGTCCTACCTCATAGTAGATGCCGTTGTGGTAGCAGCCGCATTGCGGGATGGGCACACAGGCCTGGCCGTTACTGAGGAAGCCGGGGTTACACTGGCAGCCCTCGGCACAACTCTCTGGGCACTGGGGGGAGGCGCTGAGGGCCGCGCAGGTCAGGGAGCAGGTATCAGCGCAGAGCTCGTAGTGGCTGTTGGGGGGGCAAGGCATCGCTGCAAAGAGGGGGTGCCGGTCAGAGGGAGGGGCTGCAGGGCCCACTGTCCTGCCCCCTCCGTGCCTCAGTCTCCCCTCCCTCCGCCCCTCAGGCTCCCCCTTCTCTGCCCTCTACTCACGGCAGAATGACTCGGTCCTCCAGGGCCCGACCTGGCCTCCGGCCGCCTGGCAAGCGCTCACGTAGGCGTGGATGTTGCTGCACAGAATGCTCTCGTTGCCGCCGCCCAAGCAGAGGTCAAAGACGCAGTCTTTCAAGGGGCCCTGGGGATCGACCAGCTTGTGGCAGGCGGCCAGCGGCCCGGTCGGGCTGGTGAGGAGCCCACAGAACTTCTCCTGCTGGTACTTCTCCTGCAGCTCAGGTTTACACTCCAGGCCACAGTCCTCCCCGGGCTTGCAGGTGGGTGGCGGCAGGCACGGGGAGCCCGGCACCGCCTCCTCCCACGAGTTGCCAAACTCATTGACGCTGCCTGCCTGTGAGCCGTCCGGCTTCCGGAGGTCGTCCTTGGGGTCACCATTGTAGTCCCCGCACAGGCCACACAGCTGCCGGTGGTAGTTGCCTGGGACGGTGACCCGCACGTTGTACACAAGGTCGTAGGCCACGCGCAGGCCAAAGTCGGTCTCGATCACAGCGTCCGAGCCGTGCCGGAAGACGCGGACCTGGCCCTGGGCCAGCACCACGGGCAGCTTCATGTCCACGCCGTTCACCTGGGAGGCGCGAGATGCCACGTGCCAGGGGGCATGCTTCGGGAGGGCAGACCCTAGTTTGAGCCCCTGCCTGACACTGGAGATCCGTGTGACCTCACCCCTCTGGGGCTCAGTTTCCATATTTGTAAAACGAGCAGCATGGTCGAGTCTTTGCAGTGGGTGGAATGGCGGTCCCCAAAGGCCATGTCCACCCGGAAGCCCTGGATATGACCTCATTTGGAGTAAGAGTCTTTGCAGATGTACTTACGGTCATGATCTCAAGATCATCCTGGATTAGGGCGTGCCCTACGTCCAGTGATGAGGTTCCTCATATAGTGATAAGAGCCAGAAGGGGAGACAGGCAGAGAGGAGAGGCCACATGGAGACAGAGGCAGGGACGGGAGAGAGGTGGCTCAAGCCAAGGAACACCTGGGACCTCCAGAAGCTGGAAGAGGCGAGGAGAGATCCTCCTCCTGAGCCCTGCCAACACCTTGAATTTGGACTCAACAGTTACAGTTACCGTTGTTGTTATGGTTGGGGAGGGAGGGGGTGACCCCCAGATTGTCCATTGTCCTTGAACCTTCCTGAACCTTCCCAGCCTCTGACTGCATCATGTCGCTGGCCAGGAGACCAGGGATGTGGCTGGGGCAGGGACCAGGTGCAGGGAAGGTAAAGGGCAAGGGAAGAGGGAGTGGGAGAGATGCTCAGAGGGACAGTCAGAGGCAGGGAGAGGGGAGGCTAAGGGGCAGACAGAGGGGGAAACTGAGCCACAAGGGAGCAGGTCCCAGGTCCCCAAGGCCTCCTCACTCCTTGACTCTCCACTTGGGGCTCTGACTGGCACCTCCTCTCCTTGGGAACCCTGTCCTTCCACATCCACTCCCAGATCTGAGCCCTTCCCCTCCTCTCCACCCCCCCCCATGTCACACCCACCCAGCCCCCTCTATCCCAGGCACTCCCCTTCATGATCCGCCCCTGCTCTTACCGTGACCTTCCACTTTCTCTGTTCCAGCCGTAGGGTGAAGTTAGCCACCTGGACAGTGATCACCTTGGTCACGCTGACTCTCCCATTGCCCCAGGCCACATTCTCCTGCAGGACGGCAAACGACGCCAGGCCGGGCCGGGTGCCGCAGGTCCGGGCCAGCGCGTACACGCAGGTGCCCATGAAGTCAAAGCGGCGGCCATCGAAGGTGGTGTAGTGGGGGTCTCCGGATGCCTGGCAGGTGGCAGAGCCCACGGCCACGCAGCCCAGGGTGCCGCCGGACGGCTGGCAGGCCTCGTGCGGCCCGCAGATGGAGGGCTCACAGGTCACCAGGCCGCCCTCCTGGCAGCGGCACAGGGAATCGCATCCGGGGCCGGGGTGGAAGGTCTGGCCGGGCGGGTGGTAGACGCCCTGGTAAACGCAGCCGCACGAGGGCAGGGGCACGCAGGACTCACCACTGAGCGCGAAGCCCTCGTCGCACACACAGCCCTCGTGGCAGTCGGAGCCGCAGCCCCCGGGCACCGGGAGGTCCCCACAGGACAGCGGGCAGCCGCGCAGACACTCCTCATAGTGGCTGTGGGCCGGGCAGCTCAGCGCTGTGGGGAGAGCAGCTGTGAGCATCGAGGGGCCCCGCTCCGCCCTGACGCTCGTGCAGGCACACGCGTGCTCCCGGGCTCACACATGAGCCGGCCAGCTGCAAGGAGCCCTCTGCATAATCTGTGAGATGATCTTCCAGGGGGGCGGATCACACCACAGTGAATCGAGTCCCGATAAGTAAGATTCGACTCCAGTTTAACTGTGGTTTGTGGTTACCTGTAATGTCTTTCATGATATCTTTTATTTTATTGTTTTTATTTCTATTTTTTTGAGAGACAGAGCACGAGTCACAGAGGGGCAGACAGAGGGGAAGACACAGAATCCGAAGTAGCTCCAGGCTCTGAGCTGTCAGCACAGAGCCCGACGTGGGGCTCGAACTCACATACCATGAGATCATGACCTGAGCCAAAGTTAGACGCTTAACCGCTTAACCAACTGAGCCACCCAGGTGCCCCTTTAATGACATACTTTAAACACATATGTGTGTGTGTGTGTGATCAATGCAATGTACTTGTAAATACGGTGGTTTTGACTTCTTCCTTCTCTGGGAGAGACACAGTAGTAGTAAATTAAAATATCTGGCCTGTGTTGTGAAGAGAAAAAGAATAATAATTCCTAGTCCTCTCTCCAAACTCCAGTCACTCCAAATTATACAACAGGTAGTTTCCTTGAAACAAAACAAAAAAAACCCCTAAAACTGAGCCAAATAAAGCCTCTATCTGTCCTGATATAATAGCCACTTGTGGCCATTTAAATGTAAGTTAATTAAAATTTAAAAATAGAAGATTGGGGTGCCTGGGTGGCTACTCAGTTGAGCGTCCTATTCTTGATTTGGACTCAGGTCATGATCCCAGGGTGGGATTGAGCCCTGTGTCTAGCTCTGTGCTGAGTTTGGAGCCTGCTTAAGATTCTCTCTCTTCTCTCTCTCTCTCTCTCTCTCTCTCTCTCTCCCCGCCTATCTCCCCAGCTTGTGCATGAGCTCTTTCTTTTTCTCTCCCTCTAAAATAAATTTTGAAAAAAATATTTAGTTCCTTGGTCACACTAGCCCAAATTCAAGTGCTCAATACATGACTGTGGCAACCACACAGGACAGCTCAGGGACTGAACATTTCCATCATCACCAAAGTTCTATCGGACAGCACTGTTTGAGATCTCATAAGCAGCTTACAAGAGAATCAGGGGGCTGAGGGACAAGTTAAATAACACTACAAAGAACCAGCTAGCCAAATCCAAAAAGTAGGATATTTTGCAGGACAAATGATTTGGTTTTTTCCCCCCCCAATAAATAAATGGTACAAACAAAATGGATAGAGGGACAGATATGTGATAAAGCAAGTACAGAGAAATGTTGACTGTAGAATCTAGCTGGTAAGTGTATGGGTATTCACTGTAAAATTCTTTCAATCTTCCTATACGTTTGAAAAACTTCATCATAATATGTTGCCAGAAAATGGAAAGGTGCTATTATAGATTAAAAGTGATTTAAGAAAGGGGCGTCTGGATGGCTTAGGCGGTTGAGTGTCTGACTTCAGCTCAGGTCATGATCTCATGGTTTGTGCCTTTGAACCTCACATTGGGCTCTGTGCTGACAGCATGGAGCCTGGAGCCTGCTTTGGATTCTGTAACTCCCTCTCTCTCTGTCCCCCGCCACTTGTGTTCTGTCTCTCTTTCTCAAAAAGAAACATTTACAAAAACAATTTTTTTAATGATGTAAGAAAAACCAACCCAATGCAGTGTGTGGATTTGGTCTAGATCCAGAGTCAAATAAACTGAAAAAAAAAAAAAAACCACTTAAAAAAAAATTTAGACAATTGGGGAAATTTGAACCTAGGTTGAATTTTAGATGATATTAAAGAATCAGCGTTATTCTTATTATGGGTAATAACAGCATTTGTGGCATATTTCTTTAAAAGTTCTCTCTGTTTGAAATGTTTACTGAAGTATTTATGGGAAAATTCATTTGTCTAAAATTTGCTTTAAAATATTAAGGCGACGGCTGGCTCTGTTGGTAGAGCATGGGACTCTTGGTCTCAGGGTTTAAGTCTGAACTCCACACTGAGTGTAGAGATTGGATAAAAATAAAATCTTTAGAATTTTTTCAATAAAAAAATAAAAATAAAAATAAAAATAAAATATTTCAGCAAAATTAAAAAAAACAAAGGGAACGATTGGGGGGAAGTTGCATCCATCTCACTAAGAGATGCTTTTCCAATACATTCTGCTTTTCATGTTTAATATTTTCATATGTTTTAATATATGTATATAAGTATTAACATATTAGTGCTTTCTACGTTTTATCAGTTGTGTACTAACGATATTTGCAATGATAACTCATTCCATCTTTTTTTTTTAAACTTGGAGTCTGATGGTCTCAGGAATTTCTAGAAACAACGAAATGTTCGCATGTGTATCTGTTTGTGGCAGAGAAGTATGATGGGGACTGGGACCGGCTGATGACAGCTGCCCCGTCCTCTGGGCCTGGCCATGCTACTGGCTTTGGCCAATGGAACGACAGCAAAGGTGACGCCGAGCGGAGGCCTGAAGTGTGCCTGCCTGCCGGGGCTTGTCCACTCCCGCTGCTCTTCGGAACGCCGAGACCGCTGTGTGAAGGAGCCTGTGCTAGCTGGCTGGAAGATGAAACCAGTGGAGCAGGGACAAGCCCTCCCAGGTAAGGTCCCCCAAACCAACTGCGAGTTGTGTGAAGTCAGGCCGTTGCAGACCGTCCAGCCCTCACGGAACTGCTAGTAGGACTGCAGTGACAAACACGCTGGCCCAGATCAGACAGCCCAGCCCACAGACTCATGAGAAATAAGTATTTGTTGTGATCCACTTTTAGCTTTGGGGATATTTGTTACACAGCAAAATCTAACCCATGTGGTGATTTAAAAAGATGCTTTCTAACCATATGTTTGCACTCATAGGTCTAACAGGAAAACAGGAGAAACCTAATGGAGGACCAGGGGGAGCGGAAGAGGGAAAGAGAGTTGGGGAGAGAGAGGGATGCAAAACTTGAGAGACTATTGAATGCTGAAAATGAACTGAGGGTTGAAGGGGAAGGGGGAGGGGGGAAAAGAGGTGGTGGTGATGGAGGAGGGCACTTATGGGGAAGAGCACTGGGTGTTGTATGGAAACCAATTTGACAATAAAATATTATGGAAAAAAAATAAAAGTAAAATAAATAAATAAATAAAAAATAAAAGGACGCTTTCTGGAGTGCCTGGGTGGGTCAGTTGGTTAAGTATCCAACTTTGGCTCAGGTCATGATCTCACATATCATGGGTTCAAGTCCCACATGAGGCTCTGTCTGGACAGCTCAGAGCCTGGAGCCTGCTTTGGATTCTGTGTTTCCCTCTCTCTCTGTCCCTCCCCTGCTCTGTCTCTTTCTCTCTCTCTTTCTCTCTGTCTCAAAAATAAAGAAACATTAAAAAGTTTTTAATAACAAAATAAAAAGGGACTTTCTGGAGCACCTGGGTGGCTCAGTTGGTTAAGCATCCAACTCTTGATTTCAGCTTAGGTTATGATCTCATGGTTCATGAGATTGAGCCCCACGTCTGACAGCCTAAAGCCTCCTTGGGGTTCTCTCTCTCACTCACTCTCTCTCTCTCTCTGCCCCTCCCTCACTCATGCATGTGCCTGCTCTCTCTCTCAAAATAAATAAACAAGACATTAAAAAAGAGAGACTCCCATGTATATTAGTATATTACATTAGGTTATATTCTGCTGGAACTAAAAACTATTAGATGGTCGGTACAGGACAGCAAGAATTTTTCCCCCTGTTTCCTCCCCCATTATATCCTCAGTGGCTGGAATATAGTAGGTGCTCAACAAATATTTGTTGAATAAACGAATAAATGAATGAATGTAAGTTGAAGGAGAAAAATAAATGATGTGACATACATGTATTTTTCATGTGTATTTCAAAAGAGAGTGATGTGTGCCATCCAGGCAGATGTTGTAAATGTGTGAAGTAGGCCAGATGGTGACCAAGAAAAACTGGAGAGGGGACCAGGGCCAGGCTCCTGCTAAAGGCAGCACTGCTGCTCATCTCTGAACGACCACTGCCATATGCTGGTGGCCAGATATTTTTGGCCATCTTACAAATATTTACTGAAACTGTGACTTTCTAGCTGTATGTGATCCTGGGCATGTAATTGGCTCTTTCTACGCCTCTCTTTCCTCATCTGTTAAATGGGTATAACCACAGTCCCCACCTCATAATACTTTTATCAGAGTTACATGAATTAACGATACTTATATGTTAGTGGGTATACGTGAGGCTAAGCCCCCCAGCTGTTGCTCCCGGTACTCACGGCAAAGTTCCTCACTCCTCCAGGGGTGCACGGTGGCCCCGGCGGCCTGGCACGCAGCAGCATAAGCGGCCAGTGCGTCACACAACGGCCCTGACTGGCCTGGCAGCAGGCAGCGGTCATAGACGCAGTCACGCACAGCGCCCTGCGGGTCCAGCTTGCTGTGACACTCCCGGAAGGGCCCCTGAGGGTCGGCAAGGATCCCACACTCCTTCTTGCTCTGCAGCTGCTGGGCCACCAGGGAGTCCAGCTTGGGACAGTCACCTGGCTCCGTTGCCCCACAGCCTGGCCTCGTCTCTTCCTGCCAGCTGTTCCCGAAGGCCAGTGCGTTGGCAGCTTGGCCTCCGCCGCGCAGGGCCAGGTCGTCATCCGGGTTCCCATTGAAGTTCCCACAGAGGCCGCAAAGGGCCCCGGCATAGCTGCTGGGCACCTTGGCAGTCACACGTTCCTTCCAGTTGTAGGTGACAGTCAAGCCAAAGTCCGTGCGCACAACAGCATCTTGGCCTTGGCGGAACACCTGCACCTGGCCATCTGCAGCCTGGAAGGGCAGGTGCTGAAGGACGCCATCCACCTGGGTGGAGATGAAGGAAGTCCCCGGGGTCAGGGTATTCATGGCTCTGTGTCCCCTGAGCCACTCACTTGGCTCCAAATATTCTCAACTCCTTGCTGTTCTCTTGAGCACGTTATGCTTGGTTCCACCGCAGGGCTTTTGCACTTGCGATTCTTTCTCTCTGGCACACCATCTACCTCTCTTCAACCTTCAACTGCCGGCTTAAATCCAAATCTGTAACCCACGGTCGTCAAGCCTACAGCATCTGTCTCCCCATTACCTCCCTGACCTTCCTGCCTCCTACTCCCCCTGCCTCACTCGGTCTGTTCCAGGAACACTGGCTGTCTTGATATTCCTCCACCTCTCTCAATTTAGTCCCACTTTAGAGCCTTTTCATGGTGCCGCGAACATCACTCACCACTTTTCTCCTGGCGGCTTGTCCTTCAGCCTTCAGGACTTGGCGCAAATCCAAGCCCCTTCCCAACAAGGTCTAGTTTAACCTTGGCCTCTGTCCACCTTCATCCCGGCATCACCTACCACATCGCTCACCCAGCCTCCTTGCTGTCTCCCTGGACACGTCAAGTGCGCTCTCGCCTCTCGGCCTTTGCACTTGCTGTGCCCTCCTCCAAGAATACCCCCCACCCCAGTACTCTTTTGTTGGCCAACGCTACTTCCTCTGTTAGGGGTTACTCTGATCCAACCCCCTGATGATGGCTTAGAAGGCCCCAGGTGATCTGAGCCTCACTACTCTCCAGTCTCTTCCCTAGTACTGCCCACTCCCCACCCCTGCGACCCCGGCCACACGGCCATTTGGATCTCCTGAACCCAGCAAGCTCAACCCAGCCTCAGGGCCTTTGCTGTGCCTTCTGCTTGTGACATTGCTGCCCTCCTCCACGTCCCTATTCTTTGCCTAGTTGCCTCCCCATCACTCTTTACATCTCGACTTAAAAACAGGACCCCTTGGGGCGCCTGGGTGGCTCAGTCGGTTAGGCCTCCGACTTCAGCTCAGGTCATGATCTCACGTTCGTGGGTTCGAGCCCCACGTCAGGCTCTGTGCTGACAGCTAGCTCAGAGCCTGGAGCCTGCTTCAGATTCTGTGTCTCCCTCTCTCTCTCTGCCCCTCCCCCCTCATGCTCTGTCTCTCTCTGTATCAAAAATAAATAAAACATTAAAAAAAAAAACAGAACCCCTCTCCACCAGGCCTTGCTTATTCCCACTTTTCTGACCTCATCTCCTACCACCCTCTCTGCCCCCTTTCTCCAGCCTCACTCTCCGGTGCAGCCACACGGGCGCCACGCTGTTCTCCTGAGTCTTCAAGCTCAGCCCAGCCGCCCCGTTGCACCTGCTGCTCCGTCTGCCTCCGGACAGCACTCTTCACTCTCCCTTGTCCTTCAGGCTTCGGTTTAAATCAAGACCTCTATCACAGCTGTCCCCTACATCTTCCCCTGCCCCCATTCCAGCCCTGTGGACCTCCAGGCTGTTCCTCTGTCCCTCATGTTTGTTCCTGCCTCAGGGCCTTTGCACTCACTGTTACTTCTGCCTGGAGTACTCTTTCATCTACTCTGTCCCTTTCTGTTCCATCTCTTTCCTCAGGAGCAGCCGTAGGATGTCATGGTTAAGAGTATGGTCTCTGGAGCCAAACAGCCTGGCTTCAAATCATGGCTCGGTCACTCATTAGCTGTGTGACCTTGAATAGATGACGTAGCCTTTCTGTGCCTCAGTTTCCTCATCTAGCTATTTCACAGAGTTGTTGTAGAGATTCAGGGAGTCTATGTAAAGCATTTAACACCCAGAAGTAATGTCGTATGAATTGGCTATTATTATTCCAGACTCAGAGAGGTGGGAACATAAATATCAATCATTACGCCTTCTGTTTATCTAGAAGTTTCTCTGTGCCAAACACTCAGCTTTACGGGCAAAACTTCCTTTACTGTGAAGTCATTCTGAGACGATGACTTAAGGCCTGTTAAGGATTTATGGGTGGTGCCTGCCACATGGAAATTTCTTTCAGTTTTCCGTCCATTTCCAATTCATCCTTCTCTCCAGGGCACAGGCCACTGTCTAAAACGGCTCAATGATTATTTACTAGAGTTGTGAATCTTACAACCCCACCTCTCAATTTTTATCTTTTTTTTTTAAGAGAAAATCAGTGGTTCTTGATTTCTGTGTGGTGGACACGCTGACAGAAGGCAAAGCTAAGACAAATTTGGAGAGACAGTCACCTGGAGAGACGGCCACACGGCCAAAGAGAGGCAGCAACGGCTGGCTTGGGGGCCCAGGACTTAACCACTGGTCACACGGTTTGGAACAGATCCCCAGCCCTACCCAGGGCTCAGAGCCCCTACTCCTGAAGGGGGGGTTTCCCGCCTCCCCCCCTCCCCCAGCCGGGGACCCCACATCGCTCACCAGCACTTGCCCGGGGTACTCCCGGCGCACGGCCACCTTCACGCCCCGGGCCTCCACGCGCACGGCGCGCGTGTAGCTCACGGTCTGGCTGCCCCGGTGCTCGTTTTCCACCAGCACCCGGAAGGCGGGCAGCCCCGCGGCCTGGCCGCACGAGCCGGCCAGCAGGTAGGTGCAGGTGCCCATGAAGTCGAAGCGCCGGCCGTCGAAGCTCACGTAGTGCGGGTCTCCGGACGCCTGGCAGCTCCCGAAGCGGCTGGGGTAGCAACCCAGGAGGCCGTTCTGGACGCGGCATTGCTCACCCGCCGGGCAGCCCTGCGTGTCGGTGCAGCGCACCTGCTGGGTGGCGCCGTCGCAGGTGCAGCTCCTCCGGCACAGGTCGTCGGCCCACACCTGCTGGCCCGGGGCGAGCGGGCGGCCCTGGAAGGTGCAGCCGCACGACGCGGCCGCCACGCAGCCGCCGCCGCTGGCCACGAAGCCCGGGAGGCACACGCAGCCCTCCACGCACGGGCGCCCGGAGCAGTTGGACGGCGCCGCCTCCGAGTTGCAGGTGGCGGGGCAGGCGGGGCCGCACGGCTCATAGCGGCTGTTGGGAGGACAGGACATGGCTGCGGGGAGACGGAGACGGGGAGGGTGCCTCAGGCGGGTGCGAGGGCGTTGCATCGTTGCTTTGGCTGTTCCCTTTCCGGGCGGGGGCGCCTGCCCAAAGCGCTCCACGGGACTTCCCTCGCCACACCCTGCCCCTCCCCCAGAGCGCCTTACGGCACCTCCATCCCTCCAGGTGCGGGACCCCCAACCTCAGAGACACAGTTGACTCCCTACCCTCTTCATTCAAGGACCACCAATCTGTCAGAAAGTCCTGTGAGCTCCATATTCAAAAATCTATCTAGAATCTGCCCCTTTCTCTTACCACCGCCCCAACCTTGGTCCAGTCCCCTCCAAGCAGCCTTCTGCCTGGTCTCCTCTGGCCCCAGGCTGCTCCCCGGCTGTTCCTCACAGACAGAGGGACCCTGAGGACACCCGTGGTGTCCCTCTCCTGCTCAGAGCCCCTTCGTGGTTCCATCTCAGGGGGAAGGCTAGAGTCCTCCTGGCGACGCTCGAAGCTCCCCACCACTTGTGCCCATCGCCTCCCTCATCCCTCTCCCTTGCCCTCTCCCTTTGGCTCCCTCTGTCCCGGCCACAGAGGCTTCCTCCCAGGTCCTCACGCTCCCACCTCAGGGCCTTCGCATTGGCTGTTCCTGATGCCTGTATTGGCCTTTCCTCCGAAGGCAGTGCAGCATGTGATTAAGAGAAAGCTGCTGGAGCCTGGACAGCCTGGGTTCAAATCCCAGGCTCCCCTTCCTAAGCTGTGTGATTGTGAGCAAATGATTCCATTCACTTCGTGCCTCAGTTTCCCCATCAGTAAAACGGGATAGTAATAGTACTGACCTCACAGGGTGGTGAGGGGTAAACGAGTTAATCTATGCAGAGACACCTGATAGCGTCATTGCTACTTAGCTCACTCTATTGCCCTTGGCTGCTCCCGGCTCCCACGTCACCTGCTCAGACAGGCCTTCCCATGAGCCTCCCATTTCCTCTTCTTACATGAATACCGTTTCTTTTGCTCATTGAAGATATTCCGTAGTTTACTGCTTACTGTCTGTCTCCCCCACTGGAATATGAACTCAGAACAGGGATCTGATCCACCTCAATCCCAGCTGACTCGCCAGCACCAAGGACAGGGTCTGGCCCGCAGGAGATCCTGGCTCATTCAGAAACCAATGCCTGTGGCAATGAACCCAGGGTTCTGCCTCTGCTCTGGCACTGGGGAGTTCGGGAGGGGGGACGTTTACTGGTCAGTGAGGACATATAGGAGTGACCAAGACATGGCCACATGGCCTCAGGGTCTCCCCCAGACTTACTCCTCCTGTGGAGTCCCTGTCTCAAGCCCTAAGCCTGGGTCTGGGCACCTCCCCTTCCCTGCACACTAGACTTTCTGTCTCCAGAAAGTTTTGTTGGGAAGCCTCACAAGGGCAGGGACAGGTGGGGGCCAGCACACACCAGCGGAAAGACGGGGCCAGATAGGGGCTCAGGGAATGCCTTTGAGTAAAGGAATGAGTGAATGAATGAATGAATGAGTGGATGGACACCTGACTAAGGAGCTTGGACTTTATCCAGAGGCCATTGGGGGAGCCGCGAAAGGGCTACAAAAGAAGAGATGTTCACATTTCTGCTTCGGGACTCTGCTGGCTTCTGCATGTGCTCTTCTCTCACCCCCAGATCCACTTCCTGCTCCCCTTTTTTCTCCCTAGGGTCAGCTCCTCTTACAGGTTTCAGATTGGGCATCCCTTCCTCTAAGAAATCCTCCGTGACCCCGCCAGGCAGAGTTGGGAAGCTTTCCTGGTGTCCCATGTCCGCCCTGGAATTCCCCTGAGCTGGCCCTGGTCACTCTGTGCCTCCCTGAGCCCAGCGGGGACCACTCCGGACTGTCACTGGCTAGGGATGGGTCTGCCCCAACCTCAGGCTCAGTGCGGGCACCGTCTGGCCATCTCGGCCATCCCTGTGCTCCTGGCGTGGTCCAGCTTCAGGCTGAGCCACAAGAAGTGCTCAGACACTGAGCGGCCGCAAGGAGTCCCCGGCCTTCCCACCACCCCGGGGCATCCCACTTCCCAGCCCGCCCCGGGGCATCCACTCACGACAGTTGGCTGGTGCCCTCCAGTCGCCAACAGAGATGCCGTGCTCCCGACAGGCCTGGGCGTAGGCGCTGAGGCTGCGACACAGGCTGGACCGGTCCCCGTTGAGCACACACAGGTCATACACGCACTCCTCCAGGAAGGGCCGGGGCGGCAGCACGCCGTGGCAGGCGGCGAAGGGGCCATCGGCCTGGGTCAGCATGCCGCAGAGACGGTTGCCCTCGTAGTGCTGGGCCTGGCCTGCGGTGCAGGAGGGACAGTTGTCTTGGCAGCCGTCGTCACACAGGAAGTCCCCGTCGTCCAGCTTCCAGCTATTGGCAAACTCCATGGGGTCCGGCGCCAGCTCCAGCTCGGGCGTGAGGAAGTCATCGGCCGGGTCGCTGTTGTAGTTGCCGCACAGTCCGCACACCTGGTCTCGGAAGCGCTCGGGCAGGCTCACGGCCAGCTGGCAGTCCCAGTCATAGGTGACCACCAGCCCGAAGTTCAGCTCCACAATGCCCCGGGTCCCACTCTGGTACACGCGCAGGCGCCCCTCGGCCAGGGAGGCAGGCAGGCGTGAGCGCTGGTTGTCGATCTGTGGGGGGAGGAGAGGGTGGTCAGATCCCGTGCGGTCTGGCCTTCGCCCCTTCCGCCCTCTCTCTCCCACTTCCCTGCTGCAGCTCAGATCCCTTCCTCCTGCTGCTGCCGTCGACCAGGCCCCGGGCTCCCTGCCCTTGCTTCCCTGTGGCCTGAAATGCTCTTCCCCGAGACGTCCGTGTGGCTCACTCCGTGGCCCCTTACACAAGCTTGGCTCAAATGTCACCATGGCGGTGAGGCCACACCTGCCCCTATTTTGTACGTCAACCCCTCCCTACACCGTATTCTGCTTCCCTGCTCTATTTTTTTTTCTATAGCTTCTAAGGCTTCTAACATATAATTGGCAAATTTTTCGTGTTTATCATTTGTCTAGCTCTGTAGACTGTCAGCTCCACAAAGATGGGAGTTTTGTCTGCTTTGCTCACTGCTTCTTCTCCCCCTGTGCCTAGAACAGAGCCTGGTAGGATGGCAGGTGCACAGTAAGTGAAGGAAGGCATTGTTGCATTAAATAACCATTCCCTGGGCACGCCCTCTGCGCCTGGCCCTGGCCGGGAGGTCCCTGAGACACAGGGATCACCGGCACAACCCAGAGCCTGCTCTCATGGGGCACCCGGTCCAACAAGGGAGACAGAACCGTCACGAGATCAGAGCGACAAATCAGAGTGGTCAGGACTGAGATGGTAGATGCACAGGAGGTTGTGAGAGTCTAGAAGAAGAGCCAGACCCAATCTTGTAGGTCAGGGGAGGCTTCTTGGAGGCAGGGACAGCTGAGCGGAGCTGAGCTGAGCTGTAAAGGACCAGTGAGGTGGACGCCTGGGTGGCTTAGTCGGTTAAGCATCCAGCTTCGGCTCCGGTCATGATCTCATGGTTCATGGGTTTGAGCCTTGTGTCAGGCTCTGCGCTGACAGCTCAGAGCCTGGAGCCTGATTCGGATTCTGTGTCTCCCTCTCTCAAACCCTCCCCTGCTCACACCGTCTCTCTCTGTCTCTCAAAAATAAATAAAAAACATTAAAAAAAAAATAAAAAGGACCAGTGAGGGAGAGCCATGGTAATACGGGGGAGGGGACTCCTTCGCAAGTATCCTAAGTGGAGACAGAGTCTGGTCAGGAGTTGAGGAGTGTGTCTCTCTGTCTTTTGGGCGCAGTTTCCTCTTTCTGAGTGTTTGTTCTTAATTTTTTCTTCCCATATGCTTATCTTAGCTAAGAGGACGGGGTATGAAAAAAAAATAAGAGGAATAAGAGGCAGAGGGGACCGCAGGAAGTAAGACAGATCTTCATTCAGTCAATGGCCCTTCATTCATGGCAAGGCTGCCGTAAGCCCTCCTGTGTGTCCAGGTCTGTGCTGGACAGTGCTGTGGATGCAGCCGGGACCGAGACACTCACAGGCTCTCGGCCCAGGGAGCCTACAGTCATCTCCATTTATAAATGACACAAGTAATATTTGCTCATTACTGAAAACTTACAAAATGCTCATGAGCAAAAACCAGGAGAGAGAAATCACTCACATTGCTGTGGACACACACGTACATTTATAAATCCCGCCTGCCAGGGTTTTTATTTCCTACCTTTCAATGTATGTATTTTTTTTCTTTTTAAATAATGGGACCATGCTGAAGTCCCCATTTCATGAAGCCCTCTTTTCTCCTAGCAATGTTTTGGGGACATCCTATCACGATTCTTTTTGTTTTCACTTTTTTTTTTCAGTTTATTTATTTATTTAGGAGAGAGCGAGCACACGTAGGGAAGGGGCAGGGAGAGGGAAAGAGGATCACAAGCAGGCTCTACTCTGTCATCGTGCTAACACATTGTGAGCCCGACGTGAACTGAAATGAAAACGTGGACACTTAGCCAACTAAGCCACCTGGGCACCCTAATGTTTATTTTTTAGTTTATTGTTTTGGGAGAGAGAGAGAGAGAGAAACAGTGTGGGCAGGGGAGAGGCAGAGAGAGAAGGAGAGAGAGAATCCCAAGCAGCCTCCATGATCAGCATGGAGAGCCTGAGTTGGGGCTTGATCTCCAGATTGAGGGATCATAACCTGAGCTGAAATCCAGAGCCAGACGCTTAACCGACTGAGCCACCCCGGCGCCCTGATCATGACTCTATCAGGAGCTCTAAACCTCGGTCAAGTCACAGACCTCTGTAAGGATCTGACAAAGGGAACAGGGCCTCTCTCTCTCTCTGAAAAGCTGCACAGGCCTGTTCAAAGTTCCTCACGTAACTTCAGCAACTTGAACTCCCTCTGCGCTCGTGCTCAATCCCTCTAGATCTGGAGAACACCTACTTGAATCCGCTTACTTATTCATCTCCCAGATCCACCCGCACACTCACAAAATGAGGGAGGTACAAGACTGTTCAGTGCTGTGCTGTTGGCTATCGTGAAAAAAGCATCCATTCGCGGGGGACTGAGTTACATGAATGATGAGGCATCCATCCAATGGAGTACCGTGCAGATGTAAAAAAAAAAAAAAAAAGAAAAAAAAGAAAGGAAAAGAAAGCAGAGGCTCCCTTTAGGCTGATGTGGAAACAGCTCCAAAAGGTACTACTCAGGGCACAAAGCAAAGGGCAGAACAGAGCAGACGGCACAGTGCTCTTTGCTAAGAAAGGGGAAAAGTGAGAATGTCTGTTCACGTCGCTTGGATTGCCATAAAGGAACCCTAGGCGAACCCTCAAGAAATCAACCAAACTAGCTACCTGTGGGGAGCAGGGGCAAAGCAGATGAAGACGGGAATGAAAGCCAGGCCTAGGGGCACCTGGGTGGCTCAATGGGTTAAGTGTCTGAGGACTCTTGATTTCAGCTCAGGTCATTATCTCTTAGTTCATGGATTTGAGCCCTACATAGGGCTCTGCTCTGACAGCTCGGAGCCTGCCTGGGATTCCCTTTCTCTCTCAAAAATAAATAAATAAATATTAAAAAAAAAAAAAAGAAAGAAAGAAAGCCAAGGGCACCTGGGTGGTTCAGTCGGTTAAGCGTTCGACTTCAGCTCAGCTCATGATCTCACGGTTCATGAGTTCGAGACCCACGTCAGGCTCTGTCCTGACAGCTCAGAGCTTGGATCCTGCTTCAGATTCTCTCCCCCTTTCTCTGCCCCTCCCTCACGCTCTCTCTCTCTCTCAAAAAGTAAATAAACATTAAAAGAAAAAGAAATCCAGACCTTTAACAACATATCCTGTTTGTTCTGAGCTACGTGAATGCTTTACCTATTAAAAAATATTAATAGCAACATCATGGAAGAAATTCACAACTACTGTGCTGAACAAAAGAGGTTTACACAAAGAGCTTCTTACCCTGTGTGAGTCCATTCATATGAAGTTCTTAAACACGCACACGCGTGCCTGCACACACACACACAAGTTCTTGAACAGGCAAAACTAATCCATGGTGGAAAAAAGAAGCCAGAACTGTGGTTGCCTCTGGGGGTGGGTTGGGATTGTTTAGGAAAGGGAATGAGAGAATGTTCCAGAATAATGAAAACATTCTGTATCTTTTTTATTATTACCATTTTTAAATGTTTATTTATTTTTGAGAGATAGAGGGTGAGCAAGGGAGGGGTAGAGAGAGAGGGAGACACAAAACCAGAAACAGGCTCCAGGCTCTGAGCTGTCAGCACAGAGCCCGATGTGTGGCTCGAACCCAGAACCCACAAGTCGTGAGATCATGACTGGAGCAAAGTCTGACGCTTAACTGACTGAGCCACCCAGGAGCCCTGAAAATATTCTGTATCTTGATGGAGGTCTGGGTTGCACATTCGTCAAAATTGGTGACTTGAGATTTACAAATTTTATTATGCGCACATTTGATATCAAAAGTGAACAAAACAGTGTAAAAATATTGTGTAAGGCAGAATGGTGAGGCGTTTAAGTGACTCAGAAGCCAGCCTGCCTGGGTTCCCAGCTCCACCTCTTACTGGCTCTGAGCCCTAGGGAAGTCACTCCTCTCCCTGGACCTGTTTCCTTTTCTGAAAGTGTTAGTAATAATAATGTGGGGCGCCTGGGGGCTCAGTCAGTTGAGTGCCTGACTCTTGATTTTGGCTCAGGTCGTGATCCCAGAATCAGGGGATGGAGCCCGTGGTCGGGATTTGGGATTTTCTGTTTGGGATTCTCTCTCTCCACCCCCACCCCACCCCTCCCCTGCTCATGCTCATAAGTGCTCTCTCTCTCTCAAAAACAAACAAAAAACAACAAGAACGCCTACCCCCACAGATCGCTGTGAGCACCCAATGCGTTTATACACATAAATCCCTAACAAACAAATCGGGGCAGGTCAGGGCTCACTGAATTTAGTGTTTGGTCGCTTAAGAAATTCTCCATTGCTGGACATTTTGTTGCCTTTTTTTTTTTTTCTGTTGCTAT
>PJEM01016175.1:0-26812 GCA_004023845.1 Helogale parvula | reverse complement strand
GATGGACCAGGACTCGCTGTGTCTCCCCGTTTCATGAACTTAGGCCGCACCTTCTCTTTGGTCCTAGCCCATGTCCCCACAAGTCTCCACTTTTTTTTTTTTCTTGAGAGAGAATGAGCAGGCAGGGGAGTGGCAGAGACAGAATTCCAAGCAGCCTCCGCACTGTCAGCACAGAGCCTGATGTGGAGCTCGAACCCACGAGCCGTGAGATCATGACCTGAATCTGATCAAAAGCAAAAACCAAGAGTCGGATGCCTAAATGACACGCAGGCATCCCCACAACTCTCCACTCTGTCACTTAACACAATGACACTCATGTTTAACTGCCTAGTGGGCCTTCCATTTCCTTGTGAAGGCTCCCGTGTCACGGAAAACTTACATTAAATTTGTGTGATTTTTCTCTTGTTAATTTATCTTTTGTTACGGGGCTCCAAGCCAAGAACTTAGAAGGATAGAGGAAAAAGACACTTTTCTTCCCCTACGCTATCCAAACTGCAGCTCAGAGAGAAAAAAAGATTGGGGAAAAAATGAGAGCCTCAGTGACAATATCAAATTGCCTAATGTGTGTGTGATTGAGTCCATGGAGGAGAGGGGACGGTGAGTGGGGCCGAAAAATGTCTCTGAAAAATAATAACGGAAATTTTCTAAATTTGATGAGACCCCCTCAGGGCCGAGAAGAAAGCCCACCTCTCTCAGCTCATCGTAATTGTTGAAAAACAAAGACAAACTTGAAAACAGCCACAAAGACCTGTTACATGCAGAGGAACATGTGTGAGGATAATGGCTAAATTCTTATCAGAAAAATAGAAGACAGTGGATGGTATCTTTAAAAAAAATTTTTTTAAGTTTATTTATTTATTTAGAGAGAGAGACAGCACCCAAGCGTGGGAGGGCAGAGAGGAGTAGAGAATCCCAAGCAGGCCCTGCCCCGTCAGCACAGAGACGGCCAGGTGCCCTGATACTTGTGTAATTTTAACTTTTTTCTTTTGGTAATTTTTATTTATTTTTGAGAGAGAGAGAAGGGGAGGGTCAGAGAGAGAGGGAGATACAGAATCTGAAGCAGGCTCTGAGCTGTCAGTGCAGAGCTCGATGTGGGGCTTGAACTCATGAACCATAAGATCATGACTGAAGCTGAAGCTGGAAACTTAACCGACTGAGCCACCCAGGTGCTCTTGTACAATTTTATTTTTTTTTCAGAAGTTCTTTTTTAATTATTTTGAACATTTGTTTATTTTTGTAGGAGAGAGACAGAGCGTGAGCAGGGGAGGAGCAGAGAGAAAGGAGACACAGAATCTGAAGCAGGCTCCAGGCTCCAAGCAGTCAGCACAGAGCCTGACGCTGGGCTCCAACTCACACACCACGAGATCGTAACCTGAGCTGAAATTAGACACTTAACCGACTGAGCCACCCAGGGCCCCTGTACAATTTATTTTATTTTATTATTTTATTTCATTTTATTTATTTTATTTTTTTGAGAGACAGAGACAGCGCGATCAGGGGAGGGTCAGAGAGAGAGGGAGATACAGAATCGGAAGCAGGCTCCAGGCTCTGAGCTAGCTGTCAGCACAGAGCCTGACTCGGGGACCTGAGCCGAAGCCGGATGCTTAACTGACTGAGCCACCCAGGCGCCCCCCCACCCCCGTACAATTTTAACTTTTAAAATTGAGCATCACCTTTCCAGTGAAACAAAAAATTTAAATAAATGGGAACAAAACTACAATAGAGAATGTCAATTCCAAATAAAATCCTTCAGGTTCTGCTGATTATCTCACCAAGAGACAGGGCTCAAGTCATCATTAGGAGGAAACTTTATTTTAAAAGTCATTTAATGCTGCAGAGAGGTCCACTAAACCTCACGATTATACCAGAGGGAGGTGGGGGGATTAAAGACTGCACTTGGGATGGGCGCTGACTGTTGTATGTGCTGTTGAATCACTAAGTTCTATACCCGAAACAATATTATACTGGGTGTGAACTAACTGGAATTTAAGTAAAAACCTGGAAAAGGGAAACATGTCACAATTAAACATGCCAGAGGAGAAGCCAAATGTCAAAATGTCTGCTTAGCCCACCCAGACATCTCAAACCCACCCCTGGCTGACCTCTCATAACCCCATCTTTTAAAGCTTAAAAAACTTTAATGTTTATTTCATTTATTTTGAGAGGAGGGGGCAGGGACAGAGAGATGGGGAGAGAGAATCCCAAGCAGGCTCTCTGCTGTCAGTGTAGGGCCCAATTCTGGACTCAATCTCACTAACTGTGAGATCATAACTTGAGCTGAAATCGAGTCAGACGCTTAACTGAGCCAACAAGATGCCCCGAAAATAATTTTTTTAAATGAGAGAAAGTGGACAGACACATGTTGGTAAGTGCCACCTGTCCTATGCACATGGAGACGCAGTGTAATCTCTCAGCCCATAGAGATAGGAGGGGAAAAGTTAGACTTCTGTGCGCTGCCACCCAGGGGCCTGGCGCTCTCTGGCTGCCGGCCAGCTCAGGGAGCGCAAGGTGGTTTGGTTTTGACCCCTCTCCCCCCACCGATGGTGGTGTTGATTCCATAAAATTTTTGTTGAGACAGGAAGCGATGAAAATGAATTTGGAACAGAAAGGAGTAGAGATATTTTTTCCTCCAATGTATTCTGCTCAAGGTGTTTTCCTCCCCAAATAGTTGAAAGCCTTTACTGGTGTAAAAGAGAGAAAAGAGACCTCAAACAAACAAACAAATAAACAAACAGACAAAACAACAGGGCGACAGAGCACAAGAGGAGGAAACAAAGGAGGCAGACTGCAACTTGCTCCCAGGAACTGGAGGAGACTGAAGAAGGAAGGCTGGACTCCATCTGTGTTCCGTTAGCTTCTCTCTCCTCCTCTTCCTCCTGCTCAACATCATCTTCATCTTCTTCACCTTCATCCTCGTCCCCCACTGCGTCAGTATCGTCCACTCCTCCTTCATTGTCATCCACCTCTCCTTCCTCTTCTTCACCATCCACGTCGGGAGCCAAGTGCCGTCAGGGGTTTGCCACACGTCGTGTCTGGTGACCGCTCCTCACTCACCGGCGCCTGCACGGGCCGGTCTGTAAACCAGAAGCGGAAGTGCTTTGCTCCCACGTGGCCTCCTCCGGCGGGCTGGATTCCGGATTCTGGTTCCACTCGAACGTTTTGTCAAATCCTTTCCAGATTTCCACTTGACTTCAGTGAGCTCTGGGGGTGGGTCAACACGCCGATGAAATTCTTTGGAAAGCACTTTGTTTTTGAACTGAGGGTTTTCACCAAAATAAAAATCTATTCTGTAACCTGATTTAACACCTTCAAATTCTGTCACTTCAATTCTTGGCAAACAATGTGCGCATCTTCATCCTGGTCCCCAAGCAGCGCAGATGTGAGGATGGCTGACAAATGTCGTTACCTCCAAATGTGGAATTGGGGACATCAGCTCCGACCTCTTCTGAAAAAAAATGGTTGGCGGAGTTTGTTATATTTCTGTTGTCTTCTCAAAGTCTCCTGACTGGCTTGTTCATGAAATCTGTCCGTTGCAGGGGCACCTGAGTGGCTCAGTCCATTAAGCATCTGACTTCAGCTCAGGTCATGATCTTGTCATTCATGAATTCGAGTCCCGTGTCAGATTCTGTGTCTCCCTCTCTCTCTGCCCCTCCTCTGCTCATGCTCTGTCTATCCCTCTCTCTCAAAGATAAATAAACATTAAAAAAAATTTTTTTTCAGTCTGTCTATTGCATTTTGTACTTTATCGATATGTGCAATGCGTCTTCCTGTTCTTTTTCTGAGGGCTCGTGCGCCCCCTGGTGGTTAGTGTTGGGTGCCTTTTTATTGATTTGGCTGCGGCAGCCCGAGGGGCTGCCCTGGGTCCGCACGTGCGAACCGGAAAAGAAGGGCAGTCAGAAGGGTGCGAACTCGGCTCCCCAATCCCCGCCCCACCCGCTCTCGGGCGCCGCCCTGGCGGCCGCTCCTCGCCGCGCCCTCACTCGCACCGCTCTGCCTGCCGGAGATTCCTCCCGTGCCCCTTCCTCACCGCCAAAATACATGCAGCAAACGATGAGGAGGACACGGTGAGAAGAAATGGAATAACTAGATAGCTGGAGAGATAGACCATGCTTGTGGGTGAGAGGACACACTATTGTTGAGAGGTCGTCCTCTCCAAATTTATTTTTAGATTCAACCCAATCATCATCTCAGCGGCCTTTTAAGTGGAAATTGACAAGATGACTTAAAAGCTTGTAGGGAAATGCAAAGGACTAGAATAGCTACAAAATGCTCTTGAGAAATAAAAGAAACAAAGCTGGAGGCCCCACACTAAGATTTCAAGATTTATTATAAAGCTGAAGAAACCAAGGCAGTGCCTTATTGTTGTGAGGATAAATATACATATCAATGAAATAAGAAAAGGCGTTCTGGAAGTAATGCCTCATATATACAATTAATTGATTTTTTTATAACGGTACTAAGGTATTCAATGGGGCAAAGACAGGCTTCTCAACACATAGTGTTTAGAAAACGAGGTGTTCATATTAAAAAAGGATGAACCTCAACTTTTACGTCACACTATATCAAAAATTAAAGCAAGGTGGATCACAGACCTAAAATACAAAACGTAAAACTATAAAGCTTCTAGAAGAAAACAAAGGAGAAAATCTTTATGACTTAAGGGTAGGGAAAGATTTCCTAGGATACAAAAGACATTAACTATAAATGGGGGAAAATGCCAAATGGGACTTCATCAAAATTAAAATGTCTGCTCATCAGAAGACACTGTGTGTGTGTGGTTTATTATTTTTTTAAGATTTTATTAAATTTTTTTACATGTATTTATTTTTTGGGAAATAGAGTGAGACAGAGCATGAACAAGGAGGGTCAGAGAGAGAAAGAGACACAGAATCCAAAGACAGGCTCCAAGCTCCGAGCAAGCATTCACCACAGAGCCCGACGTGGGGCTCGAACCCACCAACCATGAGATCATGACCTGAGCCAAAGTTAGATGCTTAACCCACGGAGCCACTCAGACGCCCCTAAGATTTTATTTTTTAAAGCAATCCCTACACCCAGCGTGGGACTCTGACTCACAACCCAGAGACCAAGAGTCGCACTCTCCACTGACTGAGCCAGCCAGGTGCCCCTCGTCACGAGACGTCATTAAGAAAATGAAAAGACAAGCCGTAAGTTGGGAGAATATATTCACAAATGAATTCCCGATAAAGGATTTGTACCCATAAAATACAAAGGATTACAAGTCTGCAAGAAAAAGATAATCCAATAAAAAGACCAGTCTTCAACAGACACTTTGTAAAAAGAAGACTTCTGGAATCAGAAGAAAAAGCACATGAGAAAGTGTTCAACATTATTCGCCGTCAGAGAAATGCAAATCAAAACCACGGGGAGAGACCACTGTCTGCCCACCAGCATGGCTAAAGTTAAAACTGCTGGCAGTGTGGACGGGGTCAGGGCTGTGGATCCTGATCTCTCACTTACTGCTGGTAGAATGTAAAATGGTACAGCCGTTTTGGAAAGTGACTGTTTATTATAAAATTCAACATACAGCTACACCGACAGTTTATAATACTGTAAAGTTAAACATATACCAACCCCGTGACTCCAGCTCCTTTCCTAAGTATTTACTCAGGAGAAATGAAAACCTGTCCACACACACAAAACCGTACAAAAATGTTTGTAGCAGTTTTCTTTGTTTGGGTCTAAGTCCTGAATATCTTGATTTGCATAGATCTATATCTAAGGGTCCAGGCCTGCTTTACTAGGTGAAGACATGGTTTTCTCAAAGAATAGTAAAATTTGGGGGCACCTGCTTGGCTCAGTCAGTTGAGCTTTCGACTCTTGATTTTGGCTCAGGTCACGATCCCAGGGTCATGGGTCCCCGCTAAGTGTGGAGCCTGCTTAAGATTCTCTCTCGCTTTCTCTGCCCTTCTCCCTCTCTCTCTAAAATAAAAAAATAAATGAATAAGAATACTAAAATTCTTCAAGGCTCCTTTAGTTAAATTCTACTTGTAATAAGTATTTTTGTCCTAAGAACAATGAGTTCATCTTTAGCTGGGTCACGACTCAGAAACATTATCTCAGAGAGAAAAGAACTGTGGATTTATGGCTCAGTTTTGACGCCCTAAAGATGGAAATAACTTTGGAAAGAGTTATGAAGTATTTCCAGGTGTTGGCAAATGTCTGTCTGCAAAGAAATTGCTAGAGCCTCTTGCGTCTGCCCTCTGTCCTGGTAAAACTCTTCCCCGGCACGGGATCATTTGCAAGGATGTCCTTGGCTGTTTTCTTCTTCCATATTGGCAGTTCGACCAAAAGGGCTGGTGAATTTTCTAGAAGCGTCACAAATGATCATTTCAGGATCTTGGGAACCATCTCCTTCACACGGTTAAGAATAGCTGCCAGGTAAGCCAGCCCAAGGGTAAACCCTTTTCCTTCCAAGGGTTTCCAGAAGTGGGCTTGCTTTCTCGTCCAGAAATAGGAAGACTAATGCTATTAGTTTGAACAAATGCTTTAGAATTTGTCCTTTGAAAGGCAGTGAGAAGCACTTACTCTTTTTTTTTTTTCTGTTTATTTTTGAGAGAGAGACAGAGCATGAGCAGGGGAGGGGTAGAGAGAGAGGGAGACACAGAATCGGAAGCAGGCCCCAGGCTCTGAGCTAGCTGTCAGCACAGAGCCTAATGAGGGGCTCGAACTCACGAGATCATGTGAGATCATGATTATTTTTTTAAGATTTTATTAAAATTTTTTTTAAATATTTATTTATTTTTGAGAGATCGAGTGAGACAGAGCATGAGCGGGGAGGGTCAGAGAGAGAAGGAGACACAGAATCCGAAGCAGGCTCCAGGCTCTGGGCTCTGAACAAGCATTTAGCACAGAGCCCGCCTCGGGGCTTGAACCCACCAACCATGAGATCATGACCTGAGCCAAATCCGGACTCTCAACTGACTGAGCCACCCAGGTGCCACGAGAGAAGCCCTTTATAAACAGTTTTTCCATTTCCTGGTAAACTTTTTCAAATGCAGCGCCTGAGGGACCTGCTTCTGATGGAGTTGATGACTTTGATGAATGTTGGCAAAACGTCTCGCAGAGACATTGGGAAAGTCTTCACTGCCTGTGCCCGTCAGTGTAAAAAGCACTGAGTGATGACGGCGGGGAGAGCTCTCTATCACTGGAGTTCGCAAAATCAGCTTTGCGTGAGGTCCAACTGGGCAGAGAATGAAGCGTTTCTTTCCAGGCACAGTTGATTTGGCAAAAAACCTTTTTAGCGCTTCCAAAATGTCGACAGCCATTGTAGTTTGCACAGGCGACTCACACAGTAAGAAAACGTCAGCGTGTCCGTCCGTTGTGACCAAAAGCAAGGAGGGTCCCCTGTTGAGAGGGTCTGTGGTTTCGTCTAGTTGCCTGTTGAGGGGGAAAACAAGGTCCACTGGTTCTTCAACGGGTAGAAGAAATGTCATCTGTTCTAGAACACATCTCACCATTGACACTGTCGTCCTCTGACCCAATCCAAAAAGGAGCTCAATAATTTCTCTGTGCCTGTCCTTGCCTTCTAAATGCCCCTCGAACGGCGTGGGAGACTTGTCTTCGGCCGAGCAGTCTCAGAGCGCACTTCCATAGAAGCTTATTGTGGGATAGCCAATCGAAGTGTCGAGAATGTTCCAACTTCTTTGAATTGAGCTTTCCTTAAACAAAACCGCCTGCATCTTTAAATGCATTTCTAGGAGGCCAGGCGTGCCGGCCCTTTCTGTGTTGCTGGTTTTATTCTCCATTCATTTGCAAGAATTTTCCAGCACAAAAACACTGGCTCTTGTGTTCCTTCACGGTCATAATTAAAAGTGAAACTGGATAACATGTGGCTTTTATCGTGCTTGTCTGTCTTCGATATTACAACCACAGAGTGATTTCGTCCAGTGACCGTGATGCTTTTTGATGTCTCAGCCTCGCTAGTTTCTTAGTCAGACACGAAGCTCCGTGTCTGCTCGGAAGGTGTTTTGTGAGGTGATAAAAGTTTATAGGCAATTCATGTTAAGTAAGAGGGATTATCCTAGGTAATCTAAGGGAGCCTAAATCAAACAGTTGAAAGGCTTTGAAGAGCAGAGCGGAAGGTTCCCGAAAGAAGAAATTCTGCCTGTGTACTTCGGCTCCTGTTGGCACAGAGCGGCAGCCGCCCTTCCCGAGGTTTGCCCTTGAGGGTTCCGGGCTTGCCAGAGCCCACGACCGTGAAAGACAGTTCCTTGCGATACATTTCAGTATATACAGCTGACCCTCATTATGCTTAGATTTCATATTTGCAAATTCAGCTACTGATTAAAATTCAGTAGAGCCATACAATGAAATACCACTCAGCAATGAAAAGGAGCTATTGAGGGGCGCCTGGCTGGCTCAGTCCCCAGAGCATGCGACTCTTGAGTTGTGAGTTCAAGCCCCACGTTCAATGTAGAGCTTATGTAGGAAAAAAAGATTGAATAAAAGCTATAGATATGCATGACCGGGTGGGTGGATTCCTAAGTAATTATGGTAGGTAAAAGCAATTAGATGAAAAGGAGCATATGCTGCATAGATGATTGCACTTCTATTAAGTTCCAGAAAATGCAAACTGGTCCATGATGATAGGAAGCAGATCAGTGGTTGCCTAAGACCAGGGAAGGGAGAGGGGGAGGCAGAGAAGGAGAGAAGAGAGAGAGTGCCTAGGGGGACAAGTGTCAGCCAGTCCACTGTCTTGACCG
Organism: Helogale parvula; assembly: GCA_004023845.1. Classification (NCBI taxonomy): domain Eukaryota; kingdom Metazoa; phylum Chordata; class Mammalia; order Carnivora; family Herpestidae; genus Helogale; species Helogale parvula. Next base: position 18,086 of record PJEM01016175.1, on the reverse strand, counting down.
TGGTCGCGGTTTGGCATGAGTATGATTATATGATCCACTTTCCCTATGTGATATTATTGTATGTCCATACATTTCAATAAAGATGTAAAAGACTCCCCGCATTTTGGTTAGAATTGTATTTGAACTTGAACGTTAGTTAGGTTGGGAAGACCGATACTCTTACAACATTCAGTTTTCCATCCTGGAACATGTAATTCATATCACTAAGAAAAAGTTGTACATTTCTTCACATACCTCTTACATTTATTATTAAGGCTACTCCTAGTACTATTTTTTAAATTCTAATAATTTTTATTTTTGTTTATTTTTAATGTTTTATTTTACTTTTGAGAGACAGAGACAGAGTACGAGTAGGGGAGAAGCAGAGAGAGGGAGACACAGAATCTGAAGCAGGCTCAGAGCTGTCAGCACAGAGCCCAATGTGGGGCTTGAACCCATGAACTGTGAGATCAAGACCTGAACTGAAGTCGGCCGCTTAACCAACTGAGTCACCCACGCACCCACATCCTAATAATTTTTAAAGACGAATTGCATGTTTCTCCTTTTATTTTATTAAAAAATTTTTTTGGGGCACCTGGGTGGCTCAGTCGGTTAAGCGTCCGGCTTCGGCTCAGGTCAGATCTCACGGTTTGTGGGTTCGAGTCCCGCGTTGGGCTCTGTGCTGACAGCTAGCTCAGAGCCTGGAGCCTGTTTCAGATTCTGTATCTCCCTCTCTCTCTGACTCTCCCCTGCTCCAGCTGTCTCTCTTTGTCTCTCAAAAAGTAAAATAATAAAAAGCATTAAAAAAATTAAAAAAAATTTTTTTGTTTATTTATTTATTTTGAGAGAGAGTGCTCAAGAGAGTGGGGGAGAGGCAAAGAGAGAGGGAGAGAGAGAGAATCCTGAGCAGGTTCTGCAGTGTAAGTGCAGAGCCCAACGTGCGGCTCGAACTCAAACCACGAGATCATGACCTGAGCTGAAACCAAAAGTCTGACGTTTAACCAACTGAGCCACCCAGGCGCCCCTTAATATAAATTTTTTTTCTGGTTATTTTGATAGAGTCTTTCCCACCATTTCATAATCTGATCAATTGTTATTCACATATAAGAAAATACATCTAGGGGCACCTGAGAGGCTCAGTTGGTTACGTGTCTGACTCTTGGTTTCAGCTCACGTCGTGATATCGCAGCTGTGGGTTCGAGCCCCGCATCAGCTCTGTGTTGAAAGCTCAGAGCCAGAGCCTGCTTCGGATCCTGTGTCTCCTTCTTTCTCTCTGCCCTTCCCCTGCTTCTACTCTGTCTCTCTTAAAAGTAAATAAACATTACAAAAAATTTTTAAAAACTCCATGTCTATTCTTCCTATGAGTCCTGTTCTTGCATTTAGTCTCATTGCTACACTGACAAAAATGTGACATATTTCACTTGATTTGGTTTTTCTGTAGTAGCCACTGTGTCATCTGCAAATCATGTAACTTCCTTTTCAGTAGTCCTGTTTCTCATGTCTGTTTTATTGTTCATCTTTTTGCTTTGTGACTTCCAGACCTAGTTAGCTTGTGATTGTGTGTGAGAATGTGTTTTGTCCTTGATCATGAGAAGAATCACCCTCGTATTTTGCCATTACATAGGATGCCCACTCTTATGTTGAAATTGATGTTTAGAAAAAGTCTTTTGGGGCTCTTGGGTGGCTCAGTCAGCTAAGTGTGTGGTTCTGGGTTTTGCTCAGGTCAATATCTCCTGGTCATGAGATCCAGCCCTGACGTGGGCCATGTGCCAAGCATGGAGCCTGCTTGAGATTCTCTCTCTCTCTTTCTCTGCTTCTCTCCTGCTTGTTCACACACATGGTCTCCATGTCTGAAAAAATTCAAAAAATAAAAATAAAATCTTTTATTAGGGACATTGTCAAGCACATATTAAAGTAGAAAGACCAGCATAAAGAATCTCCTAGCCCACGGCCCCCAGCTTTGTCCAAATTTGTTTCATTTGTCCCTCATCGCCCACAATCCCTGGAAATTTTTGAAACATACTTTCAATATTATATTATGTCATCCATATTCCCAATTTTTTCCAATAATTTGTCCACATATTTCCAACATTATATTACTTTGACATATTTCAATATGTATCTTTAAAGGTTAATGATTCTTTTATTTTATTTTGTTATTTATTTTTCTCAAAAGTTTTAATGTTTTATTTATTTTTGAGGGACAGAGACAGAGACAGAGCATGAACGAAGTAGGGGCAGAGAGAGAGGGGAACACAGAACCTGAAACAGGCTCCAAGCCTTCAGCAAAGAGCCCGACGTGGGGCTCGAACTCATGGACCGTGATATCATGACCTGAGTCTAAGTCGGCTGCCCAACAGACTGAGCCACCCAGCCGCCCCCTTATAAAACAATAATTCCATTATCACATCTTACAAGTTTGGCACTAATTCCTTGCTATCATCATATATTCAGTGTTCAGATTTCCTTGATTAGCTCATCTTTTTTTTTCCACATGCCTTATCAAATCTGCATTCAAAGGAGCCATACACGGCTTTGGAGTCTTTCTTTTTCTTTCTTTCTTTCTTTCTTTCTTTTCCTTCCTTCCTTCCTTCCTTCCTTTCTTTCTTTCTTTCTTTCTTTCTTTCTTTCTTTCTTTCTTTCAGTTTATTTGTTTTGAGAGAGAGACAATGGAGGAGGGGAAGAGAGAGAGAATCCCAAGCAGGCCTCTGGGTTGTCAGCTTGGAGCCCAGCCTGGGGCTCGATCCCATAACTGTGAGACCATGATCTGAGCTAACATCAGGAATCAGATGCTCAACTGACTGAGCCGCCTGGGCATCCCTGGATTCTCTTTCAGTCCGTGAATTATCCTTCCCTCTTTCTGTTTTTCTTGCTACTTGTTCATCGATGGCATCAAGAAATTTGCCCGGCAGAGTCAGCCTCTTGGTTTTGCTGATTACATCCCTGTGGGTGGAATTTTCCATGTTCTCTGCCCCATCGTATTTCTAGAGAACGGATCAGACTGAGGTTCAGTTTTTTGGAGCCAGTATAGGTGGTGTCTCTGGGCTGGTTGCTGGGACTCAGGCTTGAGAAGGAAATTTGCAAGAGGAGGGTCGCTGGGAGGCTGTCAGGCCCAGTGCCTCTGCGGGGACCGGGGGACCGGGGGTGGTGGGAGGAGCAGCCGGGCTGGGATGCAGCCGGACGGAGGTCTCAGTGCCCACGGGAGCTCTGGAGCTGGGCCTACCTGTCAGATTGTTCCGGATGGAGGAGGGGTGGGGTTTCAGTACCCTCTCGTTGGCCTGTCTCTGGGGCGGGAGGACAACCTGGGAAGGGACCCGGATGTCCCCAACAGGCCCAGCGGGGGTGGGGATGCCAGCCTCCTCCTAAAGGGCGACCCTGGCTACTTCCTAGCAGGTCACACGGGGAGACACCCTGTCTGGTTATCTCCCTCCTGACGTTAGGACTGATCAGTGGGTCAGCCGCTGCTAGACTGCCTGGCCTACCATTGGAAGCGGCCCGTCAGCTTTTCCGCAATACTTTCAACAGCCATTTATCATATTAGATCCATTTCTTCATGAGTTACAAAATACTTCTATTCTTAAAAAAATTTTTTGTTAATGTTTATTTTTATTTTTGAGAAAGACAGAGTGCCCGTGGGGGAGGGGCAGAGAGAGAGAGGGAGACACAGAATCCGAAGCAGGCTCCAGACTCTGAGCAGTTAACACAGAGCCCAATGCGGGGCTTGAATTCACAAACTGTGAGATCATGACCTGAGCCAAAGTCAGACACTTAATTGACGGAGCCACCCAGGAGACCCTATATTCTTTGTTTTTTTTTTTAAGTTTATTGATTTATTTTGAGAGAGAGTGAGTGCGGGAAAGGGCAGAGAGAGGGGAAGAGAAAGAATTCCAAGCAGGCTCCACACTGTCAGCGAAAAGCCTGATGTGGGGCTCAAACTCACGATCCATGAGATCACAACTTGAGCCGAAGTTGGACGCTTAACCCACTGAGCCACCCAGCCACCCCCAAATTAATGACATTCTAATCCTACCATTCTTTCCTCATTTATTAGCTGGAAGTCTATAAAGAAGAACTTTTTCTCATAAACTTTTTGGTCATCCTAAGGTCCAGTTCATACAGAATAGACAGGACAAATGGTTGATTCTCTCTCTATTTTATTTTTAACGTTTATTTATTTTTGAGAGTGAATGAGAGAGAGAGAGACAGCACAAGTGGTGGAGGGGAAACGAAAGAGGGACACAGAAGGGAAAGCAGGCCCTAGGCTCAGCACAGAGCCGGATGTGGGGCTTGAACCCATGAACTGAGAGATCATGACCTGAGCCAAACTCGGTCACACAATCGACTGAACCCCCCAGATGCCCCCCTTGATTTTTTTTTTTACTTTTATTTATTTTTGAGAGACAGACAATGAACAGGGGAGGGGCAAAGAGAGAAACAGACACAGAATCTGAAGCAGGCTCCAGGCTCTGAGCTAGCTGTCAGCACAGAGCCCAATGCGGGGCTCGAACCGACAGACCGTGAAATCATGACCTGAGCCTAAGTCGGACACTCAACTGACTGAGTCACCCAGGCGCCCCATGTCTCTTGATTTTCTAACGAAAACATATCTAATGATGTTGAGGCTTCTGATCTATGGACGACACTTTTTTTTTAAAGCAGCTTCAGTCCTCTTGCTTTATTTATTTATTTTTAATTTTTTTAACATTTATTTATTATTGAGAGACAGAAAAACAGGTCACGAGTAGAGGAGGGACAGAGAGAGAGGGAGACACAGAATCCGAAGCAGGCTCCAGGCTCTGAGCTGTCAGCACAGAGCCCGACGCAAGGCTTGAACCCACAAACCGTGAGATCATGACCTGAGCCAAAGTCGGATGCTTAAGCGACTGAGCCACCCAGGTGCCCCTATGGACTACACTTTGATAAGTGCTGGTCACTTATCAGTATCGCTCGAGATTTTGTTAGAACTGCACACTCAGGCCAATCTATATCCGACCTGCTGAACCAGGGTCTCATTCAACAAAATCCCAGGTCATTTATTTGCATATGTCCCTCAAAGGTAGAAAATGACTGTATTTTGCCTTATATACATCAATAAACTATTTAACTTGGTATTGTGTGCTAAATGCTGTCAAACACCTTTTCGTTATGACATCGAGATCATCGCCAGATCTGCTCAGTGTTGAACTTTTTGTTTCATGCATCAACATCCTTTTTATGACTGAGTAGTATGTCATTGCGTGAATGCCCCACAGTTGTCTGTTGATCTGGGTTCTTTACCGTTTTTGATACTATAAGTGAAGCTCCATGAGCAAGTATGTGTAAGTTTTGGTTTATGCTTTCATTTTTCTTGGGTAAATACCAAGAAGTAAACTGGGTGTGTCATGGGTATATAGGTTTAATTTCAAAAGAAACTTCCAATGTATTTTTTCAAATTGTCCTTCCAAAAAGATGGGCCAGATATAAATTTTCATCAGCATTGTGTGACAGCACCTGTTTCACTATACTCTTGTCAATACTAGGAATGATTTTTAAAAAATTATCTATTATTGTGATAAAATTACATTACACAAAATTTATCATTTTAACCTTTAAAAATTTTTTAAATGTTTATTTAATTTTGAGAGAGACCGGGAGAGAGAGACAGGACATGAGTGGAGGTAGAGGCAGAGAGAGAGAGAGGAAGACACAGAATCAGAAGCAGGCTCCAGGCTCTGAGCTGTCAGCACAGAGCCCAACACGGGGCTCGAACTCGTGAACCATGAGATCATGACCTGAGTCGAAGTGGACTCTTAACTAATTGAGCCACCTAATGCAGGGCTCAGATTCACAAACTGTGGGATCATGACCTGAGCCAAAAGCAAGAATCAGACACTTAACCGACTGAGCTACCCAGGCATCCCTATTTGTTTATTTTCTTTGGAGAAATATCTATTCAAATCCTTTGCCCACTGAACTGTATTGTATAATCTTTCATTTAGAACTTCTGTGTTTGGTGAATCCACCTAATCCGCTCCCAAGTTCCAGGGATATTTTTTGTGGTTTTGGATTGTTAAGGTTTGGTATAATTTGTTAGGTCACTGCCCAGGTTCAGTTCTGGAAAGCAGGCCTCCTTCTTGTGCAAAGAGAATGGACATTCCTGCTCTTTCTGTTCTGGGTTCCTCTTTCCTTCCCTCTGAATCTGGGGTCCAGGCTGCAATTCCAGAATTGCATAGACCTGAAAGCCCCATGGGAAGTCCTGTGACCCCTATTTAAGCTGGGGGGCAGTTACAAATGAACAATCCTGATGGGTGTTGGTGGGCAGAGAATGGAAGCCAGATTGTAAGAAGGATCAGTGGTGCCCAAAAGAGGGAGCCTCAGTGGCTCAGTCTGTGAGGCACGTGACTCTTGATCTCAGGGTCGTGAGTTCAAGCCTTGCCTTGGGTACAGAGGTTACTTTTTTTAAAAAAGTGCCCAAGATAAAAACCATCTGGTGAGGAAGGGGTTTGGTGGAGAGGTCAGGCTCACCTGGGGGCCAAAGGTGGGAAGCATCGGATCCTGAGCAGAGTGTGAGGGTCAACTTTAATCTGTCCCGGTTTGGGGTGCTGTAGGCTGAGTTGGTCATTTCGTCTCCTCCTAACCCCTCCCTTGGGGAATCCATCCTTCCTTGACAGCCCCCTTTCACTGGGATCCTGCTGGGGCCATGCGGAGCAGGTGGGACTAACCCTGAGCCCCGGGCCTCAGTGTGTCCTGGTTAGCGGACTCTTCTTGCCACAAACACTGGGTTTGGCTTGGACATATGATACACGCCTGCCTTGCTAGAATCTCTCCTTGAGCTCTGTCCAGAAATATTGGAAAGATGCTCATTTTGGAACTGAACTAATGGGGTTCGCTCCTTGGTGAGGTGGGTAAAGATTATAGCAGGAGAAGCTGTCACACAGAAAGGAAAATTTATTTGCAGTGAATACCGAGATGAGGGGGAATAAATTCCAAAGCCACGTGACTCCCTGAGCAGGGGTGCGTGGGGTTCTTTAGGCTGAGGATGGACATTCGGATAGGAGAGCTTTGTCATCAGATGTAGAGACGGGCATAGGTCACACCTGCACCCTAAGGAAACATGCCTACACATCGTATGTTATGTTAATGAGGTTTGGGCCCCTTCTAGGGTAGAGGTTTTAAATTACAATGAGACAGAGGTAACTGTGGACAAGGAGAAGGGGTTATGGTGAGGGGGGGGGGATGCTCCATGAGCCTAGAGCTAGAATAAATTGGATGGGGTTTGGGATCTTATCTTGGGTAAGGAATGCAGGGCCTTGGTTACCTTTGAAACAGCGCTGAGAGTTTTTGTTTCTTGACCAAGTTTGGAGTTGGGTTTCTGTCAGTTACCAGTGACTGCAAACCAGAATAGGGGGAAACTTCGTGGCAAAACTGAAAGAAACATATTCCCCGAGGGACTTGAGCAACTTTACTGTGGGACCCACATCCCTAGTAAGAGAAGAAGGTATGAGAAGGGGAGATGTGTCTCATCGAGGTGCAGATCCAGAGGTGCTGGTGAGACACCCGTGGGGTGCTTAGAGAGGTGGGGGCGCAATGACAATGTGCTGAAGGGGAGGATGGACCCTGTCTAGCCTGCTCTCTCCAGCAGAGACCCAGCAGAGGCAACGCTGGCACATGAAAGGAACCCCCAGGGGGCCTTTTGGTCCACAGCTGGTCAGCAATGCCCATGGGTTGCTAGCAGGTCAGAGACACTCAGCGGCAGTGTGGACACAGAGTGTTGGGTGAGTAGGTTAACCGTGTCTAAGTCAGTAAGGGTGATGAGGAAGACCGCGTTGGTGAGAATTATCCAGCACACAAGCCCCTTGCTTGGGGAGGGAGGGAGGGGGTCCCAGCGATAAAGTGAAGGCTGGGTCTGCCCTGCACAAGGATTTGAGGACAAATGGGACAGCAAGGACCTGGGAGCTCAAGACCAGGAGCGGAAGGGGGTCCGGCATCGTGCAGCTGTGCTTGCTCTGCCACATTTGGCGTCTGGGTGGCACTCACTTCGTACAGGAGGTGGAGAACTTTCCTTTTGCGCATCAGCTGTGGCTTACATAGGCCGGAGTGACTTGTTTCTTTGGAATCTGAAAGAACTACTGACCAAATTATCTACAGAGACTCTGGGAGGATGATTTTATTTTAAAGTTTCTTTATTTATTTTGAGAGAGAGAGGGAGTGCCCATCACGGTTTGATCCCACAAACCATGAGATGATGATCTGAGCCAAAATCAAGATGTGGTCCATCAACTAAGCCACACAGGCGCCCCTGGGAAGATGGTTCTTTGATAACACTTTCAAGTTCTTCCTCCCATAGGGGAACATGAGGATTTTCTTTTCTTTGTGAGTCTGTGTCTTGTATTAATTTGAACCATACTTTCCAATAAGATTTAAAAATCTATTCACATGTTCCTATGGGAATTGTAATTCTTATAATTTTACATTATAATCTGCACAAATTACATTAACTTGCTAATTGCGTTTGTCTTTTCTCTCCTTTTATGAAATTTGGCAGAAACTGTAGCTATTGAAGTGCTTTCTTTTTTGTTTAAGAATCTACTTTGGGGGCTCCTGGCTGGCTCAGTCTGTGGAGCGTGTGAATTGATCTCAGAATTGTGGGTTCAAGCCCCATATTGAGGGAGATTACTTAAAAATAAAATCTTAAGGGGCGCCTGGGTGGCTCAGTCGGTTAAGCTTCGGACTTCAGCTCAGGTCATGATCTCACAGTTTGTGAGTTCGAGCCCCGCATCAGGCTCTGTGCTGACAGCTCAGAGCCTGGAGCCTGCTTCAGATTTTGTGTCTCCCTCTCTCTCTGCTCCTCCCCCGCTCATGCACTGTCTCTCTCTCTCTCTCTCTCTAATGTAAATAAACATTTAAAAAATTGAAGATATTAAAAAAATAAAATCTTGAAAATATAAACTTTTGAATTTATCAATTCTACCTGTTTCACACTTATAAAACTGAACTTTCCTCTTTATTATGCTTTTTTAATTATTTCCTTCTCCTGGCTTTGGTTTAGTCTGTTTTAAAGTTCTTTCCCTGAAATGTTGAGGTGAAATATTAGGTCAGTTATTTACATTCTTATTTTTCCTCACAAAAACGAATGCATTTGAAGTTGGTAAATTTTACAGTGTTCAAACAGTCATGACTTTAGGGCCAAGGCCTGACATGTAGCACGTCGGAAGTCACACTGAGGTAAATTGGCATTATCGCATAATGACGGGTACTCTTAATTCAAAACAATCAGCCCGTAGAGTTTCCATTTTTTCTTTGTTCTCCACAGTCACTTAGGAGGGAAGCTAGGATTCTTGTCATCGTCCCTGTTGCTTGCTTCGTCTGTGGGTAATTTCTGGTTTTTTGTACATGGACATGGTGTTGGGTCTGTCGAATTTCCGCTTTGGAGGATACTTGATGTTTTCTTTCTTCTTTTACGCATTTGGTAAAAGTTTCCTGTGCAAACGGAAGTGCAAGCTGTGTGTGGTACAGAGTTTGACATGGATCTTTAAAAATTTTTTTTAATGTTTTTAAATTTTATTTTTGAGACAGAGAGACAGAGCATGAGCGGGGAGGGGCAGAAAGAGAGGGAGGCACAGAATCCGAAGCAGGCTCCAGGCTCTGAGCTGTCAGCACAGAGCCCGAGGTGGGGTCGAACTCGTGAACCATGAGATCATGACCTGAGCCGAAGTTGGATGCTTAACTGACTGAACCACCCAGGCGCCCAGGAACTATTTTTTAAAGCACCCAATAGCACAGCTTTAAATGACATAAAACAAATCTAGTAAGAGACGTTTGGTGGGGTCTGGATGAGCTGGGCTGATTTGAGTCCTGCCTTCCGGTTGGCAGCTGGTTTTAGCTAACTGCAGGCATCTCTGGTGGATGGTCTGCTCCTTCGGGACCCGCCTCAACGTCTTCCAGACGGTGCTCATGGCGTCTGTGTGGTGGGGACGGTCAGCCTCCGCCCCAGCTGCCTGAGCGCAGCTCTCCGCCCATCCCTTAGGGCAGTCGGCTTCAGCAGGTGGGGCCGGTGACCTATGTCTCTCTCCAGGACGATTAGCGGAATCAGACCAATCATGCTTGGTCTTCTACTTGAGCTGAGGTTCACGTCACTCGCAACCAAACACATCCTAACCAATGTTGGCTGTGTCCAATGTTAGCTTTCCATACAAGTGAGTATCGCATCATGTGTCTGAGAGCTGAGACACTAAACAATTATGGTGACAGCAAACTCTTCCCTGATATCTAAGGCCTTCATTCTGACTTCAGGCCCAGGAGGGTGGGTAGATGGGGAGAGAGACAGAGAGAGAGGAGAGAGAGAGAGAGAGAGAGAGGGAGAGAGAGAATCTTAAGCAAGCTCCATGCTCAACGCAGAGCCCACTAGTGTCTCCATCTCACAGACCCGGGATCTTGACCAGAGCCAGAAAGATGCTCAACCGACTGAACCACCCAGCCTCCCCTTTTCATTTTTTTTTTTTAACTAAAAACATTTTTAAGTGTTCATTTATTTTTGAAAGAGAGAGAGACATATATATAGAGAGAGAGAAAGAGAGAGGGAGGAACAGAGAGAAAAGGAGACACCAAATCAGAAGCAGGCTCCAGGCTCTGAGCTGTCAGCAAAGAGCCGATATCGGGCTCTAACTCAGGAACTGAGAGATCACACCTGAGCTGAAGTCGGATCCTTAGCGGACTGAGCCACCCAGGTGCCCCATTTTATTTTTTAAATAGGCTCTACTCGAATATGGGGCCGAAGCCTGATTTCTGTCAACCCTAAGGGGCTGCAACTCATCTCCTTGGCGGATAAAACAAGAGTAAGTCCTGCTTCGCCTGAAATAGCCGCCTGAAGGTGGCCCGGAAGACCTCACAGCCATCTCACGCCCTCCAAAGCCACCGCGTGTGCCCGGCTGTTGGCACACGTTTACCTCCTAAACCTCACCTCTCAACAGGTGATACACGCTAGAGAACCTCACACAGATAAGCCAAAGGAAAAGGAGAAAGCCTCGGAATTCCACCACCAGGAAGCAATTCCTGCGACAGGGTTTGGTGGGGAGCGTGTTTGTGGGGCACACGTGTCGTCAGGTCACGCCGGGATCTGGGTACAAGTAATGCAGACCGTACAAGCCCGGCGCGATCGTCCCTCCCCTCCTGCTGTCACGATATCCTCCGTGGGCAGCTGGGGGCGCTCCCCGCCCTCTCCTGGGATTGCCCGGGGGCCGAGGGCTCCTCCGTTCCCCGCACCGCACGGCGCCCTTGGCCGTCGCGGGGGCCCGCCCCCTGCCCGCAGCTGCCGAAGAGGCCCCCTGGGGTCAGCGCGCCGCCCCTACCGCGGAGCCGCGGGCCGGCAGGTGCGTCCCGCCCGGACACGGCCCTCCGGGGGAGCGGGGCGCCGCGCTCCCCGTCCTCCGCCCAGACCCCTGGGGTCCTGCGGCTGCCACCACCTTTCACCGCGCTCCCCTCCGCGCCCCCTCCCCGTCCCCTCCCCGTCCCCCCTCCGCCCCTCGACGGCAAAGCACGATTGTCCCCACTAAAGCCCGGGGCGGTTCTGGGATAGCCTCGGGTCGCCGCCTGGCCTGACCGCCCGCGCCAGCCAGCACCTCTTTTCTGCACCGAGATTACAAAGCCCCTGGGTTGGGGATGGGGGTGAGGGTGGGGGACGGCTGCCCAGCCTAGGGCTAGGGGAGGGGGTGAGAATTCCGGGCATTCCTGGTAGATTGGGCCGCACCGGATTGGGACCGGGACGCCAGCGTTTTTCACAGCTCCCTGGGGAGCCTTTCAGACAAGCCTCGGGGCTTGAGTCCTGTCCGAAGGGATTGGGCTCTGCAGCCTGGGCTCACCTGGAAGGTGTAAACTTTGTCCAGGATGCAAATTTTGTACTAGAAATACATGCAAAAATTGCATTCCACTCCATAATATGTTTGTGTCGTTTTAACTTTTTTTTAATTAAAAATTTGTTTTTCAGGGGCGCCTGGGTGGCTCAGCTGGTTAAGCATCCGACTTCGGCTCAGTTCATGATCTCACAGTTGGTGGGTTCCAGCCCTGTGTGGGGGTCTGTGCTGACAGCTAGCTCAGAGCCTGAAGCTGCTTCAGATTCTGTGTCTCACTCTTTCTCTGACTTTCCCCTGCTTGCACTGTCTCTGTCTCTCTCAAAAAATAAAATAAAATAAAATAAATTTGTTTTTCAATGTTTGTTTATTTTTGAGTGCAGGAGAGGGACAGAGAGAGGCATGACCTCTGACCTGAGCCACCCAGGCGCCCCAAATTTTAATATAAAAGAAGTTTGTTAAAAGAAGTTTCCGAAAAAGATAAATTTATAATTAGTGTAGACATAAAACTGAGCCTCGAGGCAAAAACTTATTTTATTCACACAAGAACAGCAGATGATACAGTCGGGTCACGGGAGATGTTGAGAAGCACAGATTGACATGGAGTGGCAGGACTGAATTGCAAACGGAGGCAAAACTGGTTTTTCCACAGAGAGGAGAGAAGTCAAAGAAAGCTCTTCTGGACAAGTGTTTCCTTAGCCATCAGTACCTGCCATTTTTCAGAAAGTTGCAAAATAGCTCAAGGACAATGAACTGGACTAGAAGCAGACAGCTTGGGGGTGTGCTTTAAAGCATAATGCATTTTGTTTTTAAGTTTATTTATGTATTTATTTATTTATAGTACTCGAGGGCAGGAGAGGGGCAGAGAGGGAGAGAATCTCCAGCAAGCTCCGCACTGACAGTGCACTGACTCAGGGCTCGAACCCACGACCCGGGAGAGCATGACCTGAGCCAAAATTCAAGAGGTGAAGCCTTACCCGACTGAACCACCCAGGTGTCCCAAGCATAATGCATTTTTGAAACAAGTTCTTCTTTACAGTATTTTAAGGACCTATCTGGATTTTTTTTTCTTGTAGGGCTAATACTACTGGGCTCCTCCAAACATCAGAATATCAGATTTCAAATCACTCATTGGATATAACATTTTTCCACTCTCTGGGCTTTGGCGCAAAAATCCACAAACACACCTGAAGTTACCGCTAAGGGAAAAAAGAAAGGGTTGAAGCTCTTGGGAGACAGCAGGGTGAGGGCATAAGGAGCACAGAGCTAAACTCAAGTCGTGCCCGGTCACACAGTAGCTGGGGGGCCCTTCTCCTGGGAGCGGCTTCTTCACTTGATTGTTATGCATAATGGGGTCCCAGCAGCTTCCCTCACCACTCCTTTTCAGCCTAAGTGGACAGTGTAAGTCACCCAGGAACAAGCTTTCCGGGTCAAGGCTCGGGTTCTTTGAGTGGTCTCCTAGAGTTATGTACACAGGGCTGAGTGGTGGGGGCGGACCCCTTCCCAAGCCGCCTTTGAAATGCAGAGCTCACAACCTGGGAGGGAGGGAAACCGGTTGTATTCAAAGCCCAGGCCCTTTGGGGAGGAGGGTTTGAGACCCACCCTCCTGTCTGCGGGCTCCCCAGGATCAGGTTGAAGAGTGACTAAAATCTCTTGTCAGGAGAGGCCTGGAAATTTGTTTCCCAGGGTCAGAGAGCCTGAGAGCAGGCCGTGTAAGTGATTGAAAGCCGCAGGACTCAGTAACCCTAACTCACTACTGCTCTTTGGGGAAGGAGGGCAGCGCTAGTGAGGGTGATTAAAAGAAGGATCGTTTGGGGCGCCTGGGTGGCTCAGTCGGTTGAGCATCTGACTTCGGCTCAGGTCATGATCGCATGTCCTGTGAGTTTGAGCCCCACGTCAAGTTCTGTGCTGACAGCTCAGAGCCTGGAGCCTGCTTCGGATTCTGTGTCTTCCTCTCTCTCTGCCCGTCCCCCACTCATACTCTCTCTCTGTCTCTCAAAAACAAATAATAAATGTTAAAAAAAAAAAAAGAGAGAGAGAACGATCACTTTGGGGCGCCTGGGTGGCTCAGTCGGTTAAGCGTCTGACTTGGAGCCCTGTGTTGGGCTCTGTGTTGATGGCTCAAGAGCCTGGAGCCTGCCTCAGATTCTGTGTCCTCTCTTCTTTCTGTCCCTCCCCTTCCCACTGCCCCCCACCGCTCCCGGCTTGGCTCACACTTTGTCTCTCTCTCTCTCTCTCTCTCAAAAGTAAATACACGATCAAAGAATTTTAAAAAAGAGAGAGAAGGAGCACCTTGTGTGAAGGGTGGGCTTCGCTGCACCTCGTGCCCTGCGCCGGCCGTGCCCCACAGCGCCACCGTGTGGAGGGGCAGGCAACGGCGGAGGAGGACAGTGCAGACTTAACAGAAGACTTTGGCCGTTTGGAGTTTCTACTGAGGAAGCCTTAGAAGTTCTGTGCCATTTGGGAGTCAGTGGGCTCCAAGAGGAAGAAAAAAATAATTTGTCTTTGACTTCCCTGTACTAAAAGATAAACAGAAGTTGAGCAACATGGGTGCCTCCTGTATGCATGGGAGGTAACCTAGGAAAACTGAGTAAAGCTCCACGAAATGGTGAAAGCCACCACCCTAAATACTGTCTTCAGCCAAAGATTAGAGAAAGATGTTGGGACAAATTGTGTGTGGGGGAGTGCAGGGAGGGGGCGGTGAGTTGTGGGAACATAGCCAGAAAAGCACAGCAAACACCATCAGGTCGTTAGGCAGCTTTAAGCCCCTGCTCTTGCATTTCCAGCCGTCTTCCTCTTCCTGGTACAGAGAGGGAGACCCAGGGGCCGGTTTCTTTTACAAGTTTAAATGTCCCCTTACAAAAGAGTAACGTCCACTCCTTCTTCAGAGCTTCTTCTGTGTCTCCTGTTTCTGAAAAATAACCAGCTTCAGATAATTCTTTTTTTTTTTAATTTTTTAATGTTTTATTTATTTTTGAGAGAGAGAAAGAGACACAGCATGAGCGGGGGAGGGTCAGAGAGAGAAGGAGACCCAGAATCCAAAGCAGCTCCAGACTCTGAGCTGTCAGCACAGAACCCAACACGGGGCTCAAACCCACGAACCGTGAGATCATGACCTGAACCGAAGTGGGACGCTCACCCGACTGAGCCACCCAGGTACCCCTAGCTCCAGAGAATTCTTATGCCAAAGGGGGACACTTGGGAATGTCCTAACCTGCTTCAGTTTTCTGCTGGGAGGGTACAGGAGCTGAACTCCGTGACTCCATGAGAAACACTGAAATGTATCCGTATTTGTACCCTGAGTTAAGGTCACTCCCATTACACACGTGAGATGCCAGGCATATTGACTCAGCCCCGTAAAATGGCAGTGATCATCACTGTTACCTGAAAGGCCTCCCGGAATGGCCTCTGTGCCTCTTTCCCCAAATGATCAGCAATAGACCAAGGTCACGTCCTTGGAGGCAGCCAGGTCACACCCCCAGGCAGACTGAGGAAACCAGGGCCGGTGAGTGGAAGGGCAGGAGCCAGGCCGGGAGCTGGCTGAGGGCTGGTCAGCTGGGGCGCCATCCTTCTGGACAGCAGGCTTGGCGGGGGGGCATGGTCACAGCAATGTTCCCAGTCACCAGCTCCTTCTTCTGCAGAGTCCTGTTCCTGCTGAGGGGACAGAGGAGCCAGGGACAGTGGTGGGGAGGCCCTGGGCTATGTTCCCTGTTCACAGCCTCATGTTCGTGGGACCTGGGACCGGCTGCCTTCCCGTACCCCAGACGGAATTGGGGTCAAGGACATGTTTCGAGGGTTCCCATCCCTCCATGCCTGCGGGAGACACCTTCACCCCCAGCGGACAAGCCTCTCTCACCAGGACACCCCAACCCCCCTCTGTCCCCCAACACTGTCCGCCAGGTCGCTTTGCTCTCCCTGCTGCCCCACCTGTCCCCAGCCTGGACTGACCTCCTTGCCCTTCTGCCACAGGAACGCCACCCCTCCTTCAGGACAAGAGGCACTGTCACCCCCAGGGCTGTCGGAGGCTCCCCACCCTGTGTCGGGCGGGGTCCTGATATACTGGTCCCCCTAGGTGGGCTCCCTGACCTTCCTCCCCTCCTCCTGCGGAGCCAGGCAGGCACCCTGCTCCCCTGCCCGCTCTGCCAGCCCAGGCCTGGGCCCCTGAGGTCTGAAATGGGGTCAGCAGCAAGGCCAACCCTGGGGCCCACGGCTGAGGAAGTTCCCGAGTGTGGTCTCCACCTAGAGCCTCTGGTCCACAGGGCCCAGCAGGAGACACCGGGAACCCAGAGGAAGTGAGTGCACACCCAGGACCCCTGCACCCTGCTCCTTTGCTCTCAGGATCGAGTTTGAACACATTCCTGCAATGCAGGCCTGAGAAGAGGCCCTGGGTCCCTCGCGGGCTCCTGTCCAGTTTCATTTCTTTCTTTTATAATGTTTATTTATTTATTTATTTTGAGAGACAGAGACTGAGCACAAGTAGGGGAGGGGGGGAGGGAGAGAGAGCAAGCGAGAGAAGGAGAGAGAGCAGGGGAGGGGCAGAGAGAGAGAGGGAGACACAGAATTTGAAGCAGGTTCCAGGCTCCGCCAAGCTGGCTGTTGACACAGAGCCTGTCGTGGGTCTCGAGCCCACGACCTCAAGATCATGACCTGAGCTGAAGTCGGTGCTCAACTGACTGAGCCACCCAGGTGCCCCTCCTGTCCATTTTCATATATATATATATTTTAGTTTATTTATTTTGAGAGAGAGAGAAAGTGTGTGAGGGAGGGAGGGCAGAAAGCTAGGGAGAGAGAATCCCAAACAGGTACTGCGCTGTCAGTGTGGAGCCTGACTTGGGGCTCGAACCCAAGAACTGGATGCTTAACTGCCAGGGTCAGCCAGGTGCTTCCCCTCCTCCCACCCTGGCCCCCCCCAAGAGGAGCTCTTTTCTGATTCACCTGCCTCCTCCTTCCTTCTCGTCCCCCTTCATTCTTTGGGTCCCAGCTGAGCACAGCACTGCCCCGGGAGCCATGCCCAGGGCTGGTCCCAGGGTCCTTCCAGCTCCCAGTCTCCTGGGTGTCTCCCCCCGATGCTCCTGTCCTCTGTGGCCTGAGCTCTCTGGCTAGCAGATGCCCCACGCTGCTTTCTGTGGCCCCTGGCTTCACAGGGTATGAGGGACACAGGGGGCTGACACCTTGGGGGTGTGACCTGGGCTCAGAGAGCTGTGTGCTTGGTTTAGCTCTCTGTTGTGGCAAACTTGAAATTCTTAACCTTTTAAAACCGGGGCCCTGCGTTTTTGCTTTGCACTGGGCCCTTCAAATTACGTAGCTGGTCCTCTGAGACATGGGACAGTCTGGGCTGAGGAGGAAGAGCTGCAGGGTCCCTTCTCCTTCTGGGGGGTTGGACCCAGGCAGCTGGGGCCACAAGGGACACCCACGCAGTCCCGTGCCCCCTTCTGCGCACTCCTAGATGTCGCCTTATGTTAGGACCCCGCCATTCCTTCCACTTCCCCGGAGGAGAGACCCAGGGCTGACATCCGGGCGCCTCTGACCTCTGCCTTCCTCCATGATGCCTGGGGCTGGGTGCAGGCAGGGGGCCGCTGGCGTGCTCACTGCGGGCCCAGTGACTCTTCTGGGGCCAGCTGCTCTCCACAACCTAGACGTAAGCAGCTTAGGCCAAGGTTCCCCCTACCCTGCTATCCCCTGGACCCCCCCAGCCTGGACTCCCCAAAGCCACTGTTTCTGTGCTTCTTGTCAACCATATCAGTGCTTCCAGGTTGACTGAAAGGACATCAGGGAACCCGCCAGCTCGTGCACGCCCCCAGCCAGCCCCTCACTGGACAGCAGGCTCCGTGGGCAGGCGCCGTTAGTGTTTCTCCCCTCCAGCGCCTCGCTTGGGGGGCTTCTCTTTGGACCCCGGCCCCCGTGGTCTCTGCTTTAATCCTGGCACCCACGACCCTCTAGCGCCCTTCAAGGGGTCCTTGCGTGCCTCCCAGCCAAGAGCGAGGAACAAGCTGTGTCTTCAGAAATCTCTGGCAGCTTCGGCCCCGGACACTCTCTGAAGGAAACGCTCACAGGAAGTTTCACACCAGAAAAAAACCCAGTCCCCTTTTATTGAGAAAACCGAGTTGATCCCGCAGTCTCTTCTGAGGTGACTCCACCCTGAGACATGCAGAGACCGGGCCTCCTTCTGCACCCATCCCACAAGGGCCCGTGGCCCCAGGCGAGGTGGCACACCGGGTCACTCCATCCGTTCGCAGCGGCACACGCTGGTCTGCTCAGGCCCTGGAGAAGTAGGCTGCGGGT
>PJEM01016174.1:0-26816 GCA_004023845.1 Helogale parvula | reverse complement strand
TCCAGTTAACCTTCCTGACATTCCAGTTTACCTCTTAATCATTACTGATAGCTTTTTTGTGTCGCTCAGCTAACTTTTGGGAGATCACTTTTATGTACTCTGTATTAAGAAACCAGTAACCGTAGGCATGGAATTAATATGGTGATGACATCCCAATCCAGTGATGCATCTTTCTTGTTTTCAGCTGTTCCAGACTTCTTAAACTGTCAGGACACCTAAATAATCTTTCTTTAAGATTTAGAATAAACGTTTTCTGTCACAGGATAAACTCTTTTGGGCACCAATCAAAAACTCTTACATTAGCCTTGTTAACTTGCTTAAGACCATGAATCTCAGCTAACTTTTGGGGGGGTCACTTTTATGTACTCTATATTAAGAAATTTTGAAAGTCTTGATTCTTCTTAGAACTCCTTATCTTCTCTCAGGAAGGTTGAGAAAAAGTCTATTTTATGAAGAGAGTATAGGTTGGGGACATTTTTTACATACAAAAATGAACAACTAGAAAATATTCTATAGACTAGTAATAAATATAAGTGGGTAATAACTATAACTCAAATATTTTGTTATTCTGCATAGTAACATTTAAAAAGAATACAAACGCTGGTAGAATTGACTATTCTTACCATTTTTTAAACTTTGGTGCAATTTAAAAAGAAATATTAGCTATATATAAATATGAACGAAGCACATATTTAATTAAGAAAAATTAAGATTATCAAAGGAATGAGTAGAAACAGCTTTTAAAAAACAATTATATAATTTCATATTGTAATTATGCAGATCATCTGTTTTTAAAAATTATATTTCTTTATACAGAAAGACATTTTTTAAACAAATTTTCTAGATCCTACACCTTGCCCTTTCCGTATTACAATAGTCCAAATCAACTAATAGATCTTGGTAACTTGAGATTTTTCAAAGTGTACACTAATAGCAAAGGAACTGGATTATTGCTTTACAACTATTTCATACATAAGACTGCCCTCATCTAAAATGCAGCCACCAATACCTGGGAGGTATAACCTATACATGGAATTCATAGAGTCAATAATGCACAATCTTATGTTTTGACTTTTGACCTATGTATTTGGTACATGTAGATAGTACAGTGTTGATATTAATCAAGTCTTAAGAATTGTAAGCCTGTAAGTATTTGTTGTATTTTATTCAGAAACATTTGGATTGAGTTCTGTCACTTGCTAGAATTTTCTTCAGTGCTCAGATATCTGTAATTTATGCAATTTGTAAAACTTCTAATGCTTGCTTTTCATTTTCTTTAATGTTTGTTTATTTCTGAAAGAGAAAAAGAGAGCAAGAGTGCGGGAGGGGCAGAGAGAAGCAGAAGTCACAGAATCCGAGGCAGTCTACAAGCTGTCAGCACTGAGGCCGACTTGGGGCTTGAACCCATGAACCAGGTGCTCATGACCTGAACTGAAGTCAGACACTTAACTGACTGAGCCACCCAGGTGCCCCTCCACCAAGGCTTGCATTTCTAAGTTGTAGCAGAACATTAGAGTTATCACAGTTGAGTTAACCTTTAAGACTCACATGGTCAGTTCTTGTTATATATGCTTTCTGGAGTACAGTCTAGAAAAAATTAAGTGAAAGAACCCAAAAAGCCTTTCATTTAAAAAGAGAAATCCAAAGAATTCAGGCTAAAACAGTTGACACAGAGTTAACAAACCTAATTGTGTCAATAACACATCCTCTAAGAGATTAACACACATTTGGAATTTTCTCCCTGGAGAGTCAGTATATAGCACCCACAAATTATTTATGTGATGATTGCACAAAAAATGAACAGATGAATCTTTCAGCTCATACTTCCCCCTCCCCCTAAAAAAACAGGGCATTGATCTAAGATAATTAAGACTTTCACATATGAGGTAGAATTTGTTTTCAGCATGTTTTTGTTTTCAGCATGTTTTTTTCCCCCAACTAGACAAGTACCTAGTTTGATCTTTTTAAAAACATTTTAGGGGCACCTGGGTGGCTCAGTCAGTTAAGCGTCCGACTTCGGCTCAGCTCATGATCTTGTGGTCCATGAGTTCGAGCCCCGCATTGAGCTCTGTGCTGACAGCTCAGAGCTTGCTTCAGATTATGTGTCACCCTCTCTCTCTGCCCCTCCCCCACTCATGCTCTCTCTTCGTCTCTCAAAAAAAAAATAAACGTTAAAAATTTTTTAAAAATAAAAACATTTTAAAAAGGCATGTTGGAGTAAAGGTAATATTGATATGCTTGATACCTACATTTCCCTGGATGTCTAAAGTATTCTATTTTCAAAGAAACCTATGTTTTGTGTTATCAGATCACTGCGGAAACAATTAACTCTGAAAGGGATAGGGGTGGCTATAAATATTATGAATTACTTTGTACGGTTCCGTAAGAGAATTTTAAAGATTTCAACATTTTTGTATTAAGAAACATCAAATAGTGTGTGTTTGTGTTTAAGAGCAGGAAGAGGTAGTTTTAAAATTTTTTTAATATTCATTTTTGAGAGAGAAATAGAGTGTGAGTGGGGGGGGGCAGAGAGAGAGGGAGACACAGAATCGGAAGCAGGCTCCAGGCTCCATGCTGTCCACACAGTGCCCTACGAGGGGCTGGAACTCAGGAGCAATGAGATCATGACCAGAGCTGAAGTCCAGTTCTTAACTGACTGAGCCACCCAGGCGCCCCAGGCAGTTTTGAAAGTGGCAACATTAGAGGGCCCTTCTGGGACAGATGGTTTAAAGGGCTCTGAAACTGATGCTGCTCCTCTCACTTCCCTTTAAATGGAGTCCAATTGTAAGAAAGACAATTCCTTTATCGAAAGCTGTTAACCTGGAAAAGGGAGATGAAATATCTGCTTTAGAGCCTAAGTACTAACAGCTGCCGAGAGTTTTCTTTTCCAGGGTCCCTTTTGTGGAAGCACCGAGAGAAACAGGAAGTATTTTCAGGACCATTCTAGTATTGTAATCATCTTTCTGAATGATTGTTGGCCTGTTAGACTATGAACTCTTTGAAGAGTAGGACCCAGCCTGCATACTGTCCACATTCTCAGAGCCTTCAGAAGAGTAGCTAAAGTTTGGAGATGTTTGCCACTGAACCACAGATTAGAAATGTCTACTACTAGTGTATTCTGGATTTCTTAACTTCATATTTTATCTGGGACAGTCTATTATTTTCATCTGGCCTCAGAGTGGAATTGCATTAGATAATCCAGTGAAAGTTTTTACTAGAGTCTCAATAAATATTTGTCGACTGGAGGAATTGATGAACCAATAAAACTATTAAGATTTTGTTTTAGGTGAATGGCACAGATGTTATTCAGATTGACTCTGAAAGAAGTGTGTGAACCTAGTGATGGATGGAATTGTGAAACACGGATGAGCTCTTTCACACTCTCAAGGACAAGCTGATCCTATGTTTTTGGACACTTCTCTGTTTATTACAGTGACTGTTCTCCGGATTGCTGTACTACCATTGTCTCTGTACAGACTTCTAATTTGCTATCTGTGGCCTTTTTTTGTGCTTTTATGATATCTGTATTACCCACCAGCTTGGTTATACTGCAAGGACCTTGTTTCCTTAGTCTTCTTATGTATCTAGTATACAAGACATCACCTGAAATATGGTAGACATTACTGAGGATTTGTCTAAATATTTTGTAATGATACAGAGTGTCATGTAAAGCATTTACCTTCTAATCTGGTGTTAGCACACTAAATTGCTGTCTAGCATATACATGTTTTTTTGTATATCAGGTGTCACATATTGTTTTTAGGCTCCTGTGAAATATTAGAAAGCAAAAATTCTTACTATGTCTCTATCATCCCAGACATGTGCCTCCTGATGACAGTATACTGCACCACCTATGAAATGTTTGCCACAATTTTGAACCCAAATCAACTGTGCCTCTAGACATTCCTAATGTATAGAAAATACAGGGAATAGAGAAACATTACACCCCAGAGTTGATATCCGCAGAATCCAGACTGTAGGAAACTGTGGGACAGTTTCATTTCTTCAGTAAATGAATTGCCAGATGAAAGAAAGAAATAGAAGATGAATCTATAGATTCAAATAGACAAGATACATATCAACCAATTGTAAGATATGGATCCTTTGGGATTTTGATTTGAGCAAACTAAAATACATTTATGAGACAATCCAGATAATTATAAAATTGATTTGATATTTGATATTCCTTGGGATAGTGATGGCTTTGTCAAAAACAAGAGTTCTTAACTTTTAGAGATCCATTCTTAAATATTTATGGTTAAAATTGTATCTGGAATTTGCTTCATAAAAAGTGGATGTTAAGTGCATTAGATCAATAAAACAAGATTGGCCTTGACTTTATAATTGTTAAAGCTGGGTGATAGTTAAATGATAGTTCATTACATATATGTGTGTGTGTGTGTGTGTGTGTATTCCTCTCTACTTTTGTATGTGTGACATTTCCCATAATAAAAAGTTAATGAAAATAGTTTTCAGAGTTCTTATTAAAACTAATATGTAAGGCACAGAGAAAAAAGACGAGGAAGAAAAATTTTAGAGTGTTTAGAGAATGTTTGCTCTGAGGTGCCTCTCCTAGGCCAGGAAATCAAATGCCCCAAAAGAGAGGGCTGACAAACTCTGGAGTGGCTAGTGTTTCTCTTGCTATAGGCCAGTGTTAGGAGAGTTTTTTTTCCCTGTTAATTTGGTTCATTGAAACAGGAAGAGTTAAATTCTTATTTATTAGAAAATGGGAATGGATTCTCCTGTTGAGCAGGGTATTTGACATAGTGTAGTTCATATCAGTGTGAAAGAGCAAAGGGATGGAGTCTCCAGGAAACAGTTATGGAATTTTATAAAAATCAATAAAATGCCATTTTTGAATAGTACTTTTTAGGAAAAAAGTGGCGGTAAGCTTGTTAATTGCATATTTATTAACTGTATATTTGAAGATAGGTGACACAGGAAAGTAAATAGTTAACATTCCTGACTGCAGATATTCTTTCTGCTTTGGACTGTGTTTAGAATTCCTTTAAAGGCTAAAGCCTGCTAAGTCAGAATCAGTGAAGTTGTGCCAAAATCAACAGACACTTGGTCTGTCCCAAATTTCGTGGATAAAGGAGCAGACAGGAAGATCAACATTGGAGGCTCCTAGGAAAGATGAACACCTTTATTAATGTGAAGTACTATGAAGCTGAAGCTGCTCATTCCCAAGAGCAAGGAGTTCCCCAGAAACAGTGGTTTTCTGGAAAAGGAGAGATGAAAGGTTTGCCTTAGAATTCCCTTTACTCCCCCACAGCTGGGCAGAGCTTTCCCTCCCAAGTTTCTCGTATTAAAAGAAGCAAAAATTCCACAAAATTTTTCATTCATCTTTTCCTGGAAGTTGTTTCTTAACTTGTGTTTACTCTGATTTTAGCAGGTTTTTAAAATTTGGAGGCAGAAAGTGCCAGGGGACTGGAACTGTAGGTGGTGGTTGTAAATTAAAACAAATAGTAGTTTGGAATCCAATAGGCCATGGCTCAAAACCAGTTGTGTGGCCTCTGCCAAGTTACTTTAACTCTCAAATCTTCAATTGTCCCTTCCATAAAATGGGGGCAACCATAGACCCTACTTTGTAAACAGCACTGCTTCTGAGAAGCCCTTCTTGATCTCTTGGGGGTATAGTATATTCTTGTGTTTCTAGGTACCCCTATGCTTTGTTATTTCATAGTTCTTATCAAAATTGCATTATATTTCATAACATGAATGTTTCTGCCTTCTGAAATCTGAAGTCCCCTGGCTCTGGGACTGAGGCTAGATTGTCTCTGTGTCCACAGAGCCAGAACATGGTACCCCACAGGTGCTCGTAACACATTATATAAATGACTGTCATACCTTCTACTTGTCAAAAATATATTGCTGTTATTTTACCAGGTTTTTGTCTTCTGGAAAATGTGAAAAATCGAGAGGCCATAAGACTGGTCTATACTCAAATTTCTCTCTATGGGAAAAATTTTGTCTATCAATTATGCTTCCATTTTTCAGAATCTTCCAGTAACAATTATTCCCAACTTCTTAGCTTCATAAAGTACTATGGGATATTCCCTCAGGTGCTGAACTGGCCCCACTGTTGCATTTGATAATTTACTGAATTTTCCAAATACAAATGATTGAAAGACATGGTAAGCCCTGGGTATGTATTCAGTTTAATAACTATTGAATGAATATAATTATGCCAATTATATTATTTTCTTTTATGGATAAAAGATAGCAATTAGGATTATATGGTAACAAATTCACATATACAAGACAAGGCAAGGCCAAGATCTGACTGATTTTACTGGTAAAGATATAATGAAATACTTGAAGATTTAGACAGTGTATTACTTAAATACACAATGCAAAGAAGAATAATCAAATGGTGCCAGCTTCCCAGGTTCTTATCCTACAAACCCTAAATGACAACAAAGAAACAAGGGATTGTATGTGAATAGACATTTTTTCAAAGAAGACCTACAGATGGCTGACAAATGAAAATATGTTGAACATCACTCATCTTAGGGAAATACAAATCAAAACTTCAATGAGATATCACCTTACACCTGTCAGAATGGCTAAAATTAACAAGACAGGAAACAACAAGTGTAGGCAAGGATGCCGAATAAACGGAACCCTCTTGCACCATTGGTAGGAATGCAAACTGGTGCAGCCACTCAGCAAAATGGTATGGTTCCTCAAAAAATTAAAAGTACAACTACTCTATGACCCAGCAATTGCACTACTAAGTATTTACCCAAAGGATAGAAAAATACTTATTCCAAGGGACACATGCACCCCAGTGTTTATAGCAGCATTATCGACAATAGCCAAACTATGGAAAGAGCCCACATATCCATCAATTGATGAATGGATAAAGATGTGAGATATAGATATATATACACACACACCTCACAGAATTTTATTCAACCATAAAAAAAGAATGAAATCTTGGCCATTTGCAATAATGTAGAGGGACCTAGAGAGTATTATGCTAAGTGAAATAAGACAAATACTATATGATTTAACTCATATGTGGAATTTAAGAAACAAAAGAGATTGGGGAAAAAAGAGGCAAAACGAAGAAACAGATTCATAACTATTGAGAACAAACAGATGGTTACTGGAGGGGAAGTGGGTAGGGGGATGGGTTAAATAGGTGATGGGTATTAAGGAGTAAACCTGTTTTGACGAGCATTGGGTGTTGTATGGAAGTGATGAATCACTAAATTCTACACCAGAAACTAATATTGCACTATGTTAACTAGCTGGAATTTAAATAAAAACTTGGAGAAAAGGTGGGGAAGCTGTATGACTGTGTTCTGGGAAGTCACAGGGCATTTAACCCAGACTCAGATTAGCTGCAGTTCAAACCTATATGAATACATGCAAGGGTTCCAGCCACCATGGAGATTCCACAATCCCCACTTTCCTTTCACATATTCCACTAGGAATTCTGTCTATAAACAGACCACCAGTTGTGGCTACTCTGCAGATACAGAATGGACCCCACCCCATCCATTAGTTCAGATGTTTAGACTGATGATGTCACTTACACACCAAGAGGATATTTGAAGGTTTATTACTTTCATAATGAGGCTTTACGGGGAAAGCAGAACAGGCTCCCAAAGCTGGTGTGAAAATGTCTTGAGAAAACAAGAAAAGGAGATTAGCTTGGATTTTTTTGTGGTTAGAGTGTGACACTGAGGTGAAGGCTGTAATGCACAACCAGGGGTTTGAATAGTTTGTAACTCTGCCATCAAAGGAGAGAGCACCCAGAACTTTTATTAGCTTGCCCAAATGTTCAGCTGAAAGGGAAGACTGAGGCATGAGGTTTCAGAGCTGTTAGCAAACATCAAAATAAAATGGAGACAGACTTTATTTAAATTCATCCCTGATATTTGATGACTAAAAAGTACTGTTTCTTTAATTGAATCTGAACAGATTTAATAAGCCATTAAGGTATTCTGCGAGGTCTGTAGCTTGAGGCCTGTAAGGACAATGAAACTCCCGTCAAATGTCTTTCCCAGCAGTGTGTATTCGGAGAAATGAAATGAATACCTTGTTTATGGTCAGCAATGCCCAGAACTCTGAAGGGGATAAGGACTCTCTTGATGAGGGCTTATATTATAGCTTCAGTATATGTAAAGATGTGTATATACATATAACACTGAGTGCTCATCCCAAAAAGTGTCCTCCTTAATGCCTCCTGCCCATTTAGCCCATCCCCCCGAAAACTGCTCCAGCAACCCTCATGTTGCTCTCTATATTTAAGAATCTCTTATTATTTGTCCCCCTCCCTGTTTTTATATCATTTTTGCTTCCATTCTCTATGTTCATCTGTTTTGTATCTTAAATTTCACATGAGTGAAGTTATATATTTGTCTCTCTGACTAATCTCACTTAGCATAGTACACTCTAATTCCATCCAAGTTGTTGCAAATGGCAAGATTTCATTATTTTTGATTGCCAAGTAATACTCCATTATATATATATGTATATGTATATATATATGTATGTGTGTATGTATATACTGCATCTTCCAAAAGGACAATCTTGAATATACATGACATTGTTTCTTCAAACCAGTTTGTACTTGCCAAAGACTTAATTTAATTTTGGCTTATTAATTAATGAGTCAGAGTGTCCATGCCCAGCATTGGATACTTAAGGTGAAGTGCTATTACCATGGGGAATTTAGTCAAGGCAATAATTATGATGGTTAAAATAAGGCATACCTGTTTGTCTTCTATTTAATATTGTGTAACTACTGTAGCCACGCACTGAAGAAAAAGTTCTCAGACACTTAGACTTAGCAGATGTGCAGAGCTGCCTCTGCCAGTGAAACAGCAGCAGCAGCAAACTGCCCATAGATTTTATTTCATGTTCACCAGGTATAAACACCAAAGAATGTTTAAGCATGGGAGGAAAACATGAAGAGCCTCCAAACATAGACCAAAAACATATCTGGTGTTTACAGGAAAGCATGGAAGGAAGATGTACGGTTTCAAGGACTGCTAGGGAATTACAGTAGGTCTATTCCCTAACTAGCTCCTGGAGGATCATGGGGCTCTGGATCTCATGCTGCTATCATGTTCAACAGCCTTGAGACCAGAACATCACTGATGTTTCAGCAATTACCTCATTCACTTTCCCAGGGTTTATACTACACTCTCTATAAATAACTCCACAGACTACCCTAAGATTATAGAGCTTACCATATTTACTGGTCCAGAGAAACAGCCAATAGGATATGTATATATTTAAAAGGAGACTTACTATACAGAATTGGCTTACAAGATTATGGACACTAGTAAATCCAAAATTTGCAGTATGGGCTGACAGCCAGATGAAGGAGAGCTAATGGTACAGTTCCAATCTGAAGACTGGTATTACATTATGATGTTTGAATGTCATCTGTTGGAGATTTCCCTCTTGCTCAAGGAAGTCAGTCTTTTTGTCCTATTCAGGACTCAACTGATTAAATGAGGCCCACTCATATCATGGAAGGCAATCTTAAACAAAGTTCACTGATTAAAGTGTTAATCCTATCCCAAAACAACCTCCAAATTGACACAAAGAATTAACCATCATAGGCCTATCTCTTGTCAATCTGACACCCATACACATCTCCTTAAGCCATACTTAATTTCCAAATGAGGTCAATGGCAAGAATATTCTTCCACCTAACATGATACAACGATCCTGCATGTAACCAAAAAAAAAAAAAAAACATTAACCACTTCCCTAGAAGAGGAGATAAAGTCCTTGAGTGATGTTTAGTCTTCTCCTTGATATCCCATAACTTAAATACAATAGTTACATAGTAGTATATAAAGTCTAGTACATCTTATATAAGGCATTAAAAGAGGGAAGAAAGATGAGTATTAAATACACACACAAACACAAAAACATATTCATAACAAGGAAGAAATACTTATGATAATTAAAGTTCTCATTTCTGTAACAGGCCACATAATTATAAATG
Source organism: Helogale parvula (assembly GCA_004023845.1). Classification (NCBI taxonomy): domain Eukaryota; kingdom Metazoa; phylum Chordata; class Mammalia; order Carnivora; family Herpestidae; genus Helogale; species Helogale parvula. The sequence goes on along the minus strand of PJEM01016174.1, from coordinate 16,837 downwards.
ATATTTATAAATACCTTCTTCCTCCAACCATCCCATATTCCCTTTGCCTTTAACAAGCACCTCAGGTGGTTGTGGTTCTTTACCTAAGGTTGGAAAGTAGTGACCCAGACCTTCTGTACTTTCTGGACTATTTAGTTATCCTGCCTAGATTGGGTTGTTGTTGTTTTCCATTGACTTTAATCACAGGGCATTGTAATACTAAGAGACTCTCTGAAGGACATCCTGTATGACCATCCTTACCTCTTTGTGGAGTAGCAGTCCAATTTCCCCTTGATAGTCAGGATCAGTCACCCCAGCCAACACAGTAACTCCTTCTTTTTTCCTATTGATACAGTGGGATGATGAGTCCAAAGGGACAGGTTGCCATCTTAGTTTCTAGTTAAATGGAATTATTGTTGTACCTCCTAGAGGAAGAAGCAATCCACTCTTTGGAACTAAGACCTCTAGGCCAAAAGAGCATAAGGTTGCAAGAACAAGAAACTAAAATTTTGCTAGTGGATCACCAGGAGTATTGTGAATAGCACCACTACCATTCTACCCCTTGATTCCTGGACTTGTGAATCCTAGCTATGGGAGAATCAGCATCATATATAGGATGCTGATTCAGAACAAACACAGCCTGTTGGAGAATCTTTCCTAGGCCTTCAAGGTATTACCACTTTGTTGGTACTATAACTGAGTATTCAAAAAGCCATTCCACAGTTTTATCAAGCCAGCTGTTTTAGGATGGTGGGACCATTATAAATCAGTGAATTCCATGAGCATGGGCCCATTGCTGCATCTCATTTGCTGTAAAGTGAGTTCCTTAATCAGACACAATGCTATATGGAACACAATGATGGTGGTAAAGCATTCTGTAAATCATGGATGGTGGTTTTTGCAGAAACAATGCATACAGAGAAGGCAAATCTATACCCAGAGTGTCTATTCCACTATGAACAAAAATACTGCCTCCTCCATAATGGAAGCTGTCCAGTATAATCAATCTGCCATGAAGTATCTAACTAATTCATCATCCGAGGAAATGGTGTCATATCAGGGGCTCAGTGGTGGTCTGTGGTGCTGGCAGGTTGAGCACTCAGCAGTGATCATAGCTAAGTTAGTCTTGGTGAATGGAACTTCATATTCCAGAGCCCATACATAAGCTCCGTTCTTTCCACCTTGGCTACTTTGTTCATGAGTGCTTGTTCATGAGACGGGGATTGGCTGGAGAAAAACCACACTGAGTTAACACCTCACACCAGTTAGAGTGGCTAAAATGAACAAATCAAGAAACTATAGATGTTGGCGAGGGTGTGGAGAGACGGGCACCCCCCTACACTGTTGGTGGGAATGTAAACTGGCACAGCCGCTCTGGAAAACAGTGTGGAGGTTCCTCAAAAAACTATCCATAGGACTCCCTTATGACCCAGCAATAGCACTGCTAGGGATTTACCCAAGGGATACAGAAGTGCTGACACATAGGGGCACATGTACCCCAATGTTCATAGCGGCACTTTCTACAATAGCCAAATCATGGAAAGAGCCTAAATGTCCATCAACTGATGAATGGATCAAGAAGATGTGGTATATATACACAATGGACTACTACATGGCAATAAGAATGAAATCTGGCCATTTGTAGCAAAGTGGGTGGACCTCAAGGGTGTCATGCCAAGCGAAATAAGTCAGGCAGAGAAGGACAGATACCATATGTTTGCACTCATAGGTCTAACAGGAGAACAGGAGAAACCTAATGGAGGACCAGGGGGAGGGGAAGAGGGAAAGAGAGTTGGGGAGAGAGAGGGACACAAAACCTGAGAGACTATTGAATACTGAAAAGGAACTGAGGGTTGAAGGGGGAGGGGGGGAAAAGAGGTGGTGGTGATGGAGGAGGGCATTTGTGGGGAAGAGTACTGGGTGTTATATGGAAACCAATTTAACAATAAACTATTTTAAAAAAGAAAAGGAAAAAAGAAAGTCCAGTGGGGTGTGACATAGAAGGAACCAATTAGTGGAAACCACTGGTTATCTTTCTTCATCTTTTCTTTTGCTAAGTGTTGATTTTTACATTTCTACCCACCTTTATGCCTGGAGGAGTCTCTGTCTGGTTCCTGTACTTTCTTCCTTCTAAAATATGCTCAGAGCTTCTATCTGCCTGGACACCCAGCACAATTTCATGTTCTTGGGAGAAATTTGTATAGGTTTGTACTGATTAAAAAATTACATCCTGAAAAAAATAAAAATAAATAAAAATAAAAACTCTGGTAGTTCTTTTGCAGCATAGCACACCTTTTCATGGGTCACATAGTGCCTCACCTTTAGGAGCCTCCTAGGGATGTGAGTCTAGTTATAGGTCTAAAAGCAAAGAAGAGCGATGCAAGTAAGTCCTGAGGAGACTCAGCCTTGTAATGCATGAAAACTGCCTCAGGAGAGGCCCTTACTATTTGCTCAGGCAATGCAGGGTTAATAGTCTCAGACACTAGTGGACAGGCAATACTACTGTAAGTGGGGAGGCTACCACTGGGGGTGGGAAGTCCATTTCCACTGGGGATGGGGAGATAGCATCTACTGGCATATAAGATTCATCAGAATTTAGGGGCTCAATGTACACAGCTTCATCACAGCCTTCCCACACATTCCCATTCCAATTTACAGGCTCCCCTTCTTTCCCACTCAATCTCCTTAACTTCATCAGTAGACACCCTGCAGGCTAGGGCTTCAGCTTCCGTTGTAATTCAGCTAAAGGTAAGATTCTGCATTTGATTTTCAGCAATTTCAACTGTGTGGCTATAGGATATAAGGTACTCCTTCAGGGCACAACTAGAAGATCTTAAGTCATTGATACTCAGAATTCAAACGCTTCACATCATCTTTTTCTTTTACAATTTTGTCCAGGGACATCTGGAGAAACCAATCAATGTCATTTTATTTCTTAAGCTTTCAAAAAATGCTCTCAAGTACATATACAGAGTCACTTAGCTCCTCACTCCTTATACGTGGCTGATTAGGAGTATCCAATGCAGACATTTTGCTTATCTCTATAAACAGTTCGTGGACTATTTCTCTTTACTACCAAAAATAGAGTCATTAACTTTAAATCTAATAATCCTACACAGTCAATTTCAGAAACTCAAGAATCAATTCAGAAAACTCATCCTTAAAATTCAGTTCCTCTAAGACCACTCTCAGTACCAAAATGTGCATTAATCAGTGTTCTTCAGAGAAACAGAACCAACAGGACATAAATATATGTTTTCAGACAGTGACTAAAAGCCCAGAAGCATAGAAAATGATTAATCTAAGCTTGTATAAAAATAGACAGTAAGATACTTAATATCTATTTCTGTCACGTTGTTCTGAGAAACATTCTTCACTAAGGGTAACCTGGGGCTGTCTATCCCCAAAGTTTCTGGATGAGAGGGAGAGATTGAGTAGGAGGAAGAAAACACTCTTCAAACCTCTTTTCTCATCCTCGCGGGACCCTGTGGTTCCGAGTCTAGTGGCAACCTCTAGGAAACCTCACCCACACTTCATGTGCCCCAATCAGTGTGCACGCCCCTTGCTGTGCATGTTAGTTGCTACGCATGCACCTTGCTACCCAAGTTCTGTGACGGGCTGAGGCAGAGGCGGTTTCATTCCTTCTGTCTTGATTCTTTGTCACTATCTCACACTCAACTGGCAAGCCTACAAATCTTTCTAGGAATTTACGCGTGAGTGAGTGTGAGGAGGGGGCCAGTGGGCCTCAGGCAAGTGCCCATGGCACATTCTGTGCCCTCCCAGGAAGGAAAGTTCTGGAAGCGATCATCCTTTGCCTCAGAGGGATTGTGACCACCATGGCCTTCGTTATGGTTGGGGGGGTTGGGACAAGGGAGGACCGTGGGCCTGAGGGAAGGGGTCAGATAAAGATAGGGGTGCCCCTTGAGGTTATTATTTGAGGTATCTGAGTCTCAGAAGTACCTGGAACTGCCAGCCAGGCACAGAAGCTGGGGCCCTGGGCAGGGAGCCGGTGGGCAGTAAAAAACGGATCTAGATAAGGGAACGCTGTGGGGTTGTAACCGCATTTCTGAGACTTGTAATGTACTACACAAAGTGCAAGGGAGGAGGGGACCCTTTGGTCTGTATTGAAGCTAGACATCCCCTCCCTCCGAGTGCAAATACAGCCATATATCCTGGGACTTATTTTGAAAGTATTCTCTCTCTTTTTTTTTTAATTTATTTTTATTTTATTTATTTATTTATTATTTTTTTTTTTTGAGAGACAGAGAGAAACGGCGCAATCAGGAGAGGGTCAGAGAGAGAGGGAGATACAGAATCTGAAGACAGGCTCCAGGCTCTGAGCTAGCTGTCAGCAGAGAGCCCGACACGGGGCTCCAACCCACGAACTGTGAGATCATGACCTGAGCCGAAGTCGGACACTTAACCGACTGAGCCACCCAGGTGCCCCAAAAGTATTCCCAAAGTTAAAAAAAAATTAAAAGAAAACATTTATCCATGGTAGTGGTATAGCTATTCTCTTAAATACATTTTCCAAATAGCAATATTCTACTTTCAGTGTGAAATATGAGTATGCTTGTAAGATCAAGATCCAAATCTATGCAGAGATGATCTAGAGTCTAACAAGCCAGCTGCGCCTGTGGTTGTGAGTAATATTTGATGTTTTCTATTACCAGAAATTTATTTTTCTGAAAATTTTGTTGAACTATTGTAGATACAGTGATAAGTTTTTGCGGGTGATAATGGGAGGGCAACATTGATCCTGGAGAATTCCATTCTATGTGTTGCCTGTACCCTGTGACTTCTTCCCCACGGTTTTTTTTTTAATGTTTATTTATTTATGAGAGAGAGACAGAGCATTAGTGGGGGAGAGGCAAAAAGAGGGAGACACAGAATCTGAAACAGGCTCCAGTCTGGGAGCTGTCAGCACAGAGCCTGACGCGGGGCTCCATCTCACAAACTGCGAGATCATGACCTGAGCCGAACTCGGAGGCTTAACTGACTGAGCCACCCAGGTGCTGCCCCGCCACGATTTTTTAACAAGGGATTGCACGCATCTATTGCAGTATAGTTTAAAATAGCCTCCAACTCTTAAATATAGAGAGCAACGAGAGAGTTGCTGGAGAAGTTGTGGGCAGGGGGATGGGCTAAATGGGTAAGAGGCATTAAATAAGACACTTGTTGGGATGATGACTGGGTATTATACATAAGGGACGAATTGCTGGAATCTACTCCTGAAATCATTGTTGCACTATATGCTAACTAACTTGGATGTAAGTAAATAAATAAATAAATAAATAAATAAATAATAAAATAGCTTCCAAAGTCCTTGTGGGTACCTCTTCTTCAGTAGTCATTCTATGCGAAGAGTGACTTCAGTAAGAATAAGTACATAGAATCTGGTTTTAAAAATACCTTTAGGGGTGCCTGGGTGGCTCAGTCCATCAGGTGTCAGACTTTTGCTTAGGTCATGATTTCATGGTTCATCGATTCAAGCCCTGCGACGGGTCTGTGCTGACAGCTCAGAGTCTGGAGCCTGCTTCGAATTCTGTGTCTTCCTCTCTCTCTCTCTTCCCCTCCCCTGAATGTGCTCTGTTTCTCTCTCTCAAAAATAAACATAAAAATATTTTAAATGCTTTTATACTTATTTATGACTAGATATATCTATGTATTACGTGATTCGTATTATTAACATGTATTAACAACACAACTTTTATTTGCACACACACACACACACACACACACACACACACACACACACACAGGTATATACCCCTCAGCACAGCAGCCCAATGATGAGCAACCTCAATAAGAGAAGGCACCAATGGAGAGCCAATATTATACCTGATTACAAGAAAGAAAATGAAGGAGCACCTGTGGTTCAAGGTGAAGGGAAAGGTAGGAAGAATGCCTATGGGGGCACGGGGCATATCTGGGCATGATACATTATGACATAACATAAATGGGGAAAGAAATGACAGATTATCTCAAACCTTGACTGAAAATTGGCTAAAAATGTGAAGAGACTATACTTAGCAGCTTTGTGCAGTCCTTTACTATAATGAATTTGCCTTTGTTTCTATAAGATTGGTTTTTTTGTGTGCTTGAAAATACAAACCTTGCTAAAGCCAAGGAAACTGTAAAATAATGCACATTATTTCAATAGTTTTATATGTTCTTCTCAGAACATTGTTGTGTGACCTTTTCAGTCATTGCACCAAAAGTGTAAGCAACTTGTACCAACATGTGCAAAGTGCCAAGTCAGCATAGTTTATAACACCTGGAATAAAGGCTATTTGCATAGAGATGGTAGCCTGATTTCATGAGAAAGCCTCAGGGATTGTGGTTTGCCAAAGAGCACTTAACTCATGGGGGCATAATTCATATTTAATTCCAAAGTTTATGTTCTTCTTCTCATCTGTGTTGTATGAAAAGTAAATGAAATCTTGTCATTTGCAATGATGTGGATGGAGCTAGAGAATATTATGCTAAGTAAAATAAGTCAGTCAGAGAAAGAGAAACACCGTTATTATTTCACTCATGTGTGGAATTTAAGAAACAAAACAGATATCATGGGAGGGGGGAGAAGAGAGACAAACCAGGAAACAGACTCTTAACTCTAGAGAACAAACTGAGGGTTACTGAAGGGGAAGTGAAGGGAAAGTAAACAGGGGAATGGGTTAAAGTGATGAGTACTAAGGAGGGCACTTGTTATGATGAGCACTGGGTGTTGAGCGTAAGTGATGAGTCACTAGATTCTACACCTAAAACTAATATTATGCCATATGTTAACTAACTGGAATTTAGGTAAAAACTTGAAGAAAAAATAAAAACAAAAAAAACCGAATGGTTTTGTATAAAACGCTTAAGAGTATTTTAGTACAGAGTAGCTTAGTACTGGCCCACGAATAAATGCAGTTTAGTGGAGCAGGAGAGAAACTCCAGAAAAGAGCTCAATGAATGATAGCCACTATTTCCTTTTATTGATAGTTTGAAATGTTAAGTTTGGTAATAGCTAGATAATTTAGAATACTGGTATATCTCTAACTATATTTGTATGATTTTTAAAGTGGCTTTAAAAATGTCTAAATACTTGTGTGATTTGGAAACTCAAAAGTACCTTGAAATTATCATACAACCAAAAACTATTTTTTCTAAGTATAGTATTTTGACCAAACAGTTATAGTCAGTAATTTACATAATTCAGGCCATGTTTTATTTTAGCAATTCATTGTCAAGATATTCCCACAACATGACCGACAATAAAGTCAATTAATTTCTTTCCAACCTATTTCCTTTTTTCTCATTTTAGCATAGAAATTTTGCTGTTTATCACTAATAATTTGTTGTTTTTTTATACTTTGTTCTAAATAGGGTTTATTTATGGGAATTTATATATAGGGCCTTTGCACTTTAATATAGCTAATTTTAACAACATAAGTTTCAGGTTACCCCAAAGGGGATCTATGTCACTTCTGTAAGATTTGTCGTAGGCCCACAAATGCACTTAGTTAATCCATCAGAAAATTACATTTTAATTGTAATTAAAACCTTATCCATGGTGTGGACTTCAGATTTCTTAGATAGCTGGTGCTTCATCCTCTTAATACACTATGGTAATATGATGGAAATTTAGATATAGTGTGGTTTATCTTTAGACTGTCATTTAAAATAGTTTCATAATACAGGAAAACAAAGATGTGAAGTCCATCATTCCATCATATTTATTATCACACTAGCCTAAAGATTTTATTTCATGTATCTGAAGGAATAAATCTTTTTTTCTTATTTATATGTCACGTTCATTGCTTAAATTGCTAACTTTTTTCTAATGGTCTAATCTGGAAGCTGAGCTACAGTAACTGGCTCAGCCAAAGACTTGCAGTAAGGGTGGAGATGGTCCAAATGTCAAGAGGGCAAGTTTACTAAATTTAGAGCCCATTAAAATGTGAGAAACAGGTATGTTGTCCATTAAGAATGCAAAGTATGTGGTTTTAGTTTTATAGATTATATCATTAATAATATAGATGTAATGTTATTGTTACTTTTATAAAAACAGTTGCATTTTTAATACTTTCCCTAATGAAACCTCAAATGACTAAATAATAAAATGGCAAGGGATAGTCAAGTTTATTACTGTTCATAAAATAAAGATTAATTGGAAGGTAATTTGGACCCTAAATGTCTGAATGCCTTAAAGACTATCAGATCTAGAAGCAAATTGGGCCCAAACCATTTAAACTTGAAATATAAAAACATTTTCTTACTTTTAAGTACTTTAACCAATAGCTAATAATTTTTAGATTCTTTATAATTTATACATTTGTAGTAAATATAAGCTTGTAGGAAGTATGTTGAGGCACTAAAGTAGGTTCTACTACCAGCTCGTACATAATTTGTGTGATTCTGGGAGAATCCCCTAACTTCTAAACTCACCTTTACTGCTATATAATTAGTGAATTCAAATCAGATATATTAAAGTCATTTTTAATGCTGATTTTTACATTCTCTAGTTCTGTTGGATAGCATGCATAGAATACAAAGATGTTCTGTTTTGTATGACTTAATTACTGTATTAAATCATCTTGGGTCAAATGATAGCAATGCATTGAAATTTCATTGCTACTAAGATAATGAGTAAACACTGTTTGATGGTTATTTTTCTATATGGAGATCTGAATAGCTATAAGGAGATTTTGTCAAATTCTAAATTCTTCTGGTTCTTAAAAAACAATTGTGTTTTAAATCTTTTTTCCCAATGAAGCCTCAAATGACTAAATAATAAAATGGCAAAACAGAGTCAACTTTCTGGTATCTGTGTCTGGTCAAGTAGAGAGAGTGCATGTAGTCATTGATGCTTAAGATAGGTGTAAGATATCTGTGTTAAGCGCACTTCCTGTGTCATGTCAGTCTTCATGAGCTACTGCCCCTAATCATAAATGTGAACACGGCGGTAATAATCACTGATAGCCATATCAAAAGTAGCATCTTGTAAGTTTCTGCCTTGAGACATAAATTGATAAGATGGGAAATTTAAAGTCTGTAACTTTAATAATTTGTGAGTGATCAACTTATGTTTTACATGTGTTTTCCAAATTGATGACCACCATTGTAAGAGTTTCTGAGTTTATGTTTTTAAGTTTATTTATTTTGTAGAGCGAGCAAGCATGAGTGGGCACAAGCACAGCAGCGGAGGGGCACGAGAGGGGTGGGGCAGAGAGCAAGGAAACTGAGAATTCCAAATAGGCCCTGCATTGCCAGTACAGAGCCCAATGCGGGACTCAAACTCACGAACCTCAAGATCATGACCTGGGCTGAAATCAAGAGCTGGATGCTTACCACACTGAGCCACCCAGAGACCCCTCAAGTTTGTCCTTTAAATTTAGAAGCTCAGGGCACCTGGGTGGCTCAGTCAGTTAAGAATCTGACTCTTGGGGGTGCCTGGGTGATTCAGTCGGTTAAGCCTCCGACTTTGGCTCAGGTCATGATCTCACAGACTGTGAGTTCAAGCCCCGCATTGGGCTCTGTGCTGACACCTCAGAGCCTGGAGCCTGCTTCTGACTCTGTGTCTCCCTCTCTCTGCCCCTCCCCCGCTCACTCTCTGTCTCTCTCTCAAAATAAAATAAAGACATTTTTAAAAAAAGAATCTGACTCTTGGTTTGACTCAGGTCTGTTTTTGGATTCAGGCCCTGCTTACGGCTTGGCGCTGAGTGCAGAGCCTTTTTGGGATTTTCTCTCTCTTCCCCTCTCTCTCTGCCCCTCTCCTGTTCACACTCTTCTCTCTCTCAAAATAAATTAAAAAAAAACTGCCTTAAAAATTTTTTTTTTACTTTTTATTTTACATTTGTTTATTTTTGAGAGACAGAGTGAGACAGAGTGCAAGAGAAGGAGGGGCAGAGAAAGTAGGAGACACAGAATCTGAAGCTGGCTCCAGGCTCTGAGCTGTCAGCACAGAGCCCTATGTAGGACTTGGACCCACAAACTATGTGATCATGACCTGAGCTGAAGTCAGACACTCAACCGACTGAGCCACCCAGGCGCCACTTGAGTTCTTTAATAATTACAAGAGTTATTATAAAAACTCATATTTGTAAGATGTATACTTAGCTACCTTTTTGTTCTAAGTTTTATACATTTATGACTTCATTTAAACCTCATGAAAAAGGTGGGTCAGAGTGGGCAAAATTTCTGACTCCTGTAAACAGCAAATTTGGGGATTCAAGTTCTCTAGGTTAGAAGCCCTGCTGTTTCTCAAAGCAAATATTTCTGAAAACGTTGAATGCAGGAAAACCGACAGTGTACATGATGACTCTCATGGTAATCTGATATTTTCATAAAAATTTATAATAAGTTTTTCACTATTTGACATAAAAGGTTTTGTTCTCTTCTTGAAGGAAAGGTTTCCTAAAATGTGGCATATATATCATACAGTGTTTCAGACGAAATCATTGATAACAGAAACAAACATTAAAAATATTTTAATAATAGCATAAATTACTATGTTATAGAGATATATAACAAGAATACAAAGCCATTTGGAATGGTTTGTATGGAGAAAGAGAAAGAAACTGATGTCACAAGCCTCTATGGCAGAAGATCACAACATCTGCAAAATCTCTGACCTCTCTTCAAAAGTTATTTGATGGCAGGGAGGGAAAAGGCACAAATCTCTTTCCCCCCTAAATACACCTCCATCAATCTAACAATCATCACATCTCAGAAATGCCTTGAGAGGCTAGTTCTATTACTCTGCACAATACAAGAATTATATCACTGAGCCCCCATTTGCATCCTCATACCTCCAAAAACTACTTTGGCAACTAAGGACACTATTCAAAATTCACCTCATTTAGGGAATGGCAGGGGATTACAATCAACAATCGTTTCTCCACTTTACAGAGCATGAAAAATATTTCCTGATCAAAAAGTACTGAAAATCGAAATTTAAATTAAAAGTGAGACTAAAGATTGGGTGTCACACTTTGGCATAAACTGTATGAGAGGTTTCTGGGTTGTGGAGTTGGGTTTAAAAAAATGAGGGCCTGGAGCACCTGGGTGGCTCAATCTGACTTCAGTTAAGCATTATGAAATCATAATCTCAGGGTTTGTGATTTCTAGCTCTCACTAGTAGGGCAGAGCCTGCTTTGTATCCTCTCTCTCTCTCTCTCTCTCTCTCTCTCTCTCTCTCTCTCTCTTTCTCTCTCTCAAAAATAAACTTTTTTTTAAATGAGGGCCTAGTGGGTCATTGGTGGCTCAGTTGTTAAGCATCCGACTTTAGCTCAGGTCAGTGAGTTTGAGTCCTGCATCGGGCTCTGGGCTGACAGCTCAGAGCCTTGAGCCTGCTTTCAGATTCTGTCTCCCTGTCTCTCTCTTCCCCTCCCCAACTCACACTCTGTCTCTCAAAAATGAATAAATGTAAATTTTTTAAAATGAAGGCCTAAGTAAACAAAAGGGAATGGGTGACTGGCTGGGGCAAATTAACTTGGTTCCTACCTATTCTGTCTCCATATAGGCTATGGCATGAAATAGCTATGGATTTCAATCATGGCTCTGACAAACACTGAATGTGTGATGATAGAAAAGACATTTATATCCATTGTGTCTGTTTCATTTCTAAAAGAGAAATTATGGGGCACCTGGGTGGTTCAGTCATTAAGCATCTGACTTCAGCTCAGATCAGGATCTCATGGTTTGTGAGTTTGAGCCCCACAATGGGTGAGCTCGTGCCCCACTTGGGGTGAGCATGAGCCCTGCATCAGGAGAGCTCCAGGCCGGCATCAAGTGAGCATAAGTCCCCTATTGGGTGAGTTTAGGCCCTGCTTTAGGTAAAATACAAGCCCCACTTTTGGTGAGACCTGTTTCTCTCTCTCTCTCTCTCTTTCTCCCTCCCCTCACTCTGCCCTTCATGGGATTCTCTCTCTCTCTCTGTCCCTCACTCACTTGTGCATGCTGTCTCCTTCTCAAAAAAAATTTTTACATAAAATAAACAAAATAGAAATTATAATGTTTACAATAAATGATTGATATGAAGAATAATTGAAATAACATATATGAAGTAGGCAGTATATTGCAAATGAATTTGGCTTACTCCTTTTTTTTCCATTTAAACTTTCAAAATGTTTTTGTCTGAATTGTTTTTATTTCATTTACCATCACAATTACTTCTCTAGCAACTGATACTGATTTTGAATTTCAAGTAGGGATATAAAGCCAGGTTTTTAAGTGATTTGAGAAACATATTTGATTTGAATAAATTTATTGATTGAAACAACACTTAGCTGGTGTCAGACATGGCATCCATTCTAAAGTGGGTTTGTAAATATCTGAGGTCTGACAAGGCTGTTCTGAGTCATGGTATGTGCTGAAAACTATGTTCCTTGCTGTCTGTGATGCCAAAGAAAATAATTCAATATTCTGGTCATGCAACCCACGCAACTCAACACCAGAGTCTGACTGTCAAGTGGTCCTTAAGTAGCACTGCAGAAACCAACAGGACCACATGGTTAACCATAACAGCTGTTATTTTGGCTTCCACAGATTGACCAGTCAGGAGACAGTTAAGCCCAAATGGATTCAGTTTATTACTTAGAGACACAACAAAAGCAATATCCGCTTGGTGTCAGCTCTCTGTACCAGTAGTCCCACAGGGACAGACACTGAGTGGGAGATGTTCACTGACAGATAGCACAGGTGGTGGGTCTCTCTTCCAGTGAAAAGTCGACAGCAGCACCCTAAGGCAGGGAGCATTTTGTGGTCCAGAGCTGTATTCTCAGGTAGGGCAAGGAGGAATATTCTGTACCCAGATAAGACCAGAGATAGATGAGTATTGACCGCATGTCAGCTTCTGGCTAGATAGGGAGGCAGATGAGAAACTACTTTGTCGCAGCTTCTCATCAGGATGCTTATCTCCCCTGTTTCAAGAGGAATCAAAAGTTGTTCTGCCAAGAGTTGGGCCCCTGCAGGCTAGCTTTGCCTACATGGCCTGAGTGGGAAGATGCAAATTCACTGGGGCACCAAGGTGGGGCTGGTCCCCTGCAGTATCTGGCACCCAACAAAAGGTCATATGTAAGGGCGCCTGGGTGGCTCAGTTGGTTAAGCACCCTTCTTCAGCTCAGGTCATGATCTCACAGTTTGTGGGTTTGAGCCCCGCATCAGGCTCTCTGCTGTCAGCACAGAGCCTGGAGCCTGCTTCAGATTCTGTGTCTCCCTCTTTCTGCCCCTCCCTCACTCACACTCTCACTCTCTCTCTCAAAAATAAATAAACATTAAAAAAAGGTCATATGTATGGTGTCTTCAAATATAAAATCTATAATGCTGATTCCTAAATGGAGGAGATGCTTTTCCTGTTGGGACTCATTACAAAACATCAATTCAATATACATGAATTTAATTTTTAACTTGTTTCAGGAAATATCTGGGATGCTAGAAATGAAAAGACCAAGGACATGTGGCACTTGCTTTAAGGGAAATAACACTGGTGGGGCAGACAGACACATAAAGAGAAAAGCGGTTGAAATGCAAAGGAGACACACAGGAAGGGACCAAGAAAACAAAACAAAACAAACAGCAGAACAAAACAAAAAAACATTGAGCTCAGCAGCCAGGAAGCAGGAAGAAAACCGGGAGAAGAAACTCATTGTCAGAGTAAACGAGGCCACCTAGATTCCCACATCCACTGGTCTCTGGGTTTCATATGTGATCCAGCTGATATGAGACTGGATGACATCTATGGTTCACACTTAAAACTAAAAGAACTGATCAACTTCACACTTAAAAACTAAACTCAGTTGATCCTTGAATAATATGGAGGTTAAGTGCATAATCCCCCTTCATGGTCCAAAATCCATGTGTAACATGGACTCTCCAAAATGTTAGCTACTAATGGCCTACTTTTGACTGGAGTAAATAAATTAACACCTGTTTTGTATGTTGTATATATTTTATACTGTATTCTTACAATAAGATTAAACTAGAGAAAATATGTTATTAAGAAAATCATAAGAGAGGGATGCCTGAATGGTTCAGTTAGTTAAGCCTCTGACTCAGTTTCAGCTCAGGTCATGATCTCATGGTTCGTGAGCTTAAGCCCCAATATTGGGCTCTGCAATGACAGTACAGAGCCTGTTTGGGATTCTCTCTCTCTCTGTTCCTCCCCTGTTCATACTCTCTCTCTCTCAAAATAAAAAAAAAAGAAAATTATAAGAGAAAATAAAATACATTTACAGTATTCTACTGTATTTATTGAAAAAAATCTACATATAAGTGGACCTGCATAGTTCAAATCCACATTGTTCAAGGGTTAACTGTATTCAGAGTGGCCAATTTTCATTATAAAATATATCTACCGGCTTAGTTATCTCCATTTCATTAAGGAAATAATTGAGGATTGGGGCACCTGGATGGTTCATTCAGTTGAGCATTTGACTCTTGATTTTTGGCTCAGACCATGATCTCACAGTTCATGATATTGAGCCCAATGCTGGGCTCTGCACTGACAGTGTGTAATCTGTTTAGGATTCTGCTTCTCCAACTCTGCCCCTCCCACACTCATGCTGGCTCATGCATGACTGAGCACGCTCTCTTTCTCTTTCTCTCAAAATTAAATAAACATTAAAGAAAAGAAATAAATGAGGATAAGAAAAGATAAATATCTTATTCAAGGTCATCACATTAGTCCTTTTAATTTCTTTGGTCAGTATTTTATGGTGTTTGCTGTATAGTCTTTTACTCCTTTGACTAAATGTATTACTAATAATTTTATTCTTTTTGATGTATTGTGAATAGAATTTAAATTTTTTTCTTATCAATAGTTCATTATCAGTGTATAGAAATAAAGCTGGCTTCTGTATGTCTAGTTTATATCCTGCAATTTTACTGTAATTATTGATTAGTTCCAAAATATTTTTGGTTGAGTCTTCAGGGTTTTGTATATGTAAAATCATATCATCTCCAAATAGTAACAGTTTTACTTCTTCCTTTCTGATCTTGATACTTTTTGTTGGTTTATTTGTTTTTGTCTCCTAATTGCTCTACGTAGGAATTAAAGAGCTATATTGACTAACACTGGTAAGAGGGACATCCTTATCTTTTTTCTGATCTTAGAGGAGAAGTTTTCAATTTTTCTCCTTTGAGGATAATGTTAGCTACAGGTTTGTTGTATATGGTCTTCATTATGTTATGTTGTAGTATGTTTCTTCTATTCCCAGTGTGTTGAAGGGTTTTATTGTGAAAAGATGTTGAATACTGTCAAATGCATTTTCTGCATCTATTGTGGTGATCATATGATTTTTGAAAAAGTTTATTTTAATACCAGTGTAGTTAACATACAGTGTTATGTAAGTTTCAGGTGTACAATATAGTGATCCAGCAATTCCATATATTACTCGGTGCTCATAAAGATAGGTGGACTCTTGGGGGAGGAGCCAAGATGGCGGAGAGGAAGGGAGCTCTGTAAACTCCTTCTGCACCATTTATCGAACTGAGAAAGATATTACGCTCATCTGCGAGAGCGGAAGGATAAAATACAGACTCCAGAAAGAATAGAACCTCAAGGATACCTGAGTGGGGGCGAACGGGGGAGATCTGAAAACGGGCCAGCCCGGGACGGGCAGGGGAGATAAGATCCCCAGCCCAAGGTGGGGCAAGCACGCGGAGCCCCAGAGACAAAGGTAAGAGACAGAGTCGGAACACGCTCACAGTACTGTCTCTGGGGAAGAGGTATAGAACGCTTGGCTGTGCTTGGAGACAGAAACCCACTCCATAGATAACTGCTGGGTAGCCAGAATCCCGAACCGGGGTGGCGCAAGAGAGGGAACAGCTTCCAGCCCTAAGCCATCTCTGCGGGGAATCAGAGGCGGCTGTGGCTGTGAGAAGCGGCTGCGCCGGGGGGAAACGGCCGGAGAGGCGACTGCGCCAAGCGGGAGCAATTCGAACTTGGTTTTGGGAACGGGACCACGGACCGCATTTCCACGGTGCACCTCGCCCCCTGCACTGACTGCGCGAATCCTGGGTGCCCACAGGAAAAAATAGGTTGCGCACCTAAGCGACCCCCAACAAAGAGTCGGTGGCGGGTGGAGGTCTGGGCGAGCGCTTAGTCTGTAGGAGCTCCCAGCTCATTTCCAGCAGCGCACAGCGTCTTGAGCAACAGCTATCTGAAACCAAGAGAGACTCGGTTTATTGTTTTTTGTTTTTCTCCTTTCCCCCATTGCAATCGCAATCCTGGCTGGGGGTGGAGACTCCACAATTGAGTCTGTGAAGGTGCACACTTCACCTCCTGCTGCTCATTTTGCCTCAGGCAGGGGCGGAGCCTCTGAGAACAGCCTCCAAGACTTACCACATCAAACCACGCCTATCCACCAGGGGGAGCTGCTGCTTTTTGTTGTTTTTTGTTTTTGTTTGTTTTTGCTTTTTTTGTTTTTTGTTTTGTTTTGTTGGGTTTTTTGTTTTGTTTTTTTAATATATAAAAATTTTTTTATTCTTCACTAGTTTCGTACTTATTTCTTTGTCATTATAACCTTTTTTTCCCCTTTTTCTTTACTCAATTCTTTTAAATTTTACTCCTTATATTCCTTTCTCCTTTCTCCCTTACTTTTTCACCTTCTTACAACCCAGATATATTCTCCTGTATCTCATCCTTACCTCTCCCCTAAACTGGTCATACACTTTTAAACGGTCTACTGTCCTTTGTTGTCTACGACCCCCTTTTATATATATTTTTTTGTCGTTTCTTCTTTCTCTTTTCTTTTCATTTTCTCTTCTTCTCTTCTTTTCATCTCTTCCCCTCCCATTTTCTTTCTTTTATTTCCCCCCTGTAATGTGTTTCTTTGTTTGATTTGTCTGTGTGTATGTGTGCTTCTGTTCT
>PJEM01016173.1:0-22789 GCA_004023845.1 Helogale parvula | reverse complement strand
TGAATGTTCTCTTGATCACTCTACATGTATAACATCAACAATTGTTACAAAGATTAGCAAGTGTGGTGGCCTGACAGTGGTTCCAATATTGACAAGATTAAAGCGTATGGCAAGCTACTCCACCCGGTTTATTAAAGGTGTTCACTTTCCTACAAAGCGATCCAAACCAAGAGTTGACCCTGGCCTTAGAGAGTCACTTCAGATGACTTAGAGCCAGAAGATCTCATTTGCTCTGTTGTTTCCCAGCTACTGGGGATGTCTATCAAATCACACTTGACTGTGCTTACATTCTTCCTTTATGTTTACTAAGCATTCCTGAATTTTCTGTCACTATCCTCACTGTACAATTGGGGAATGGGGGCTCCGAGAGATTAAATAATTTGCCGAATGTTATGTTGCTTGTGAGTGGAAAATCGTTCAAGCCCAGGTCTGTCTGGTCTCGAATCTGCTCTTTTTCCTGGGAGCAGTTCCACCATCACCTGTAACCATCCTGAGAGGTCATTGTTTCACATGTAACAAACACACGACCGGTCATGGCATTCATTCTCATGTCGATGAAATGCAATGTCATCTGAGATGTGCCATATTCAAGAACTCTTTGGTGGGTCTGCTCAGTATCCATTTCTCTCTCTCCTTCTAGGGTTTGTTCTAACCACTTGTGATGGGATCCCTGGGATGAGGGAGCATGACAGGCTGAGGGCAAAGTACAGACTAGCACACTTGGCCCCCTGCCCCCAGCTGGGAGGTGTATGATATTTCTCTGGCAATCCTGGCTGCCCAAGAACAAAGGAAAGGGAAAATGACTGGCTGATAGAAATCAGGGTTATGCAGGCATGAGTCTCCATCAATTTACAAATATCTTAATAAATTATAAGAAGGCAATCTCATCAATAGTCTAATCTCCAGAAACCTAAGGACTCAGATTACCTGGAGCCCCTAGTATCCCCCATGGGAAACAAAGGCATGAAGGAAATGGCAGATAGAACTAAATTTCCTCAAAATCTGCAGCCCATTGACAAATACTTGAAGGAAATACAGTCTGAATTTCTCCAGGAAGCCCCTACTGTCCTAATGTTAATCCCTTACTACTAAAGCTGCTGGAGGCTTCCCTTTTGTCTTTACCTACCCCAAGTCCACAGTATGTAACCAGACATTGTTGACAACCCCAGTGCAGCTCTTTCTGCCCACAGATCCCATCCCCGGCACCTTTTTGCATCAAACATGTCTTCAAGAATTCCTTCTTGGCCATCAGCTCTGAACCCTCTGGCCTCCCTTAGGCCAAAACTTCATCACCTGCAACTCCGGGAAGCCAAATTATCCCAGATCCAGGTGTGGACTCTGATTAGTCTAATCCAACATGAGTAAGTTTACTCCTCTTTTTGGTGATAGTGTTAGGGTACCCAGTTGATTAGGTTCTAACAAGATGCCTGGAAGCCAGCAAAGAGGAAGTCCTGGCAGCACTCCACAAGAAGCCAGATCAAACCAGACAGCCCTACGATGGTGGGGGCCATGACAGGAACCCCCTGACCAAATAAGAAAGTAAAAGCATGAAATCCTGCTTCCAAGAAACGCCCATGCCAAATAATGACTATTCCATTTCCTTGTTAATAACTTTTGATGATAGAAACCCAAACCTCAAGGAGGCAGTTCTCTCTCTTGAGCTCACCTGCTCTCATATTTCACTTTCGTAAACTCTCCTACCTGTGCCACTTGTCTGCTGTGTTGTGTCTGTCCTTGAATTCTTTCTTATGATAAAACCAAGAGCCTTTGCAAACATCTTTGGGATGGGCTGGGTCAAAACGCCAGTGCCCAGGGTCTTCCTGGTTCACCTGGCAACAATAGGTTCAGGACCGGGGTTGGGATGCAGTTTGGCTGATCAGATCTCAGAAGAGACTTCCAGGAAAAATCATCTCAGTTCTCACAAAGGCTTCAAGGGGCAAATCTATTGGACACTAATGAAGTATGGAGTCTTAACAAGCCATCTGCAAAAGATCCTGGGAGTCATCGAGGAAGAGACACTGGGGACAGCAGCGTCAAGAATCAGGAAGAGCTTGTCTCCTTGCCACAGTGTTCAGTCTGTAGGGGCCAAGGGCAGATTACCTCAAAATGGGCCAGCTTGGCATGAAGATTGTTTTGATTTACGGGCCCAACACACTTATGCTGTGTGACTCTGCTACCTAAAATTATTCTGAGTTAAAAGCAATCAAAACACAGGAGTTTTAAGAAAAACTTTTTACCTTCTCCCTCAACTGCCTACATTTACATGGGAAAAGAGAGCATGTAACCTGAAGAGAGCTATTAATAGAGATTCTTCATTACCTAGGAAACTTATCTGCAGAACAAGGCAACCTTTGTTTTCCAAACATCTCCTCTCACCTTCTTGCTAAAGGTCTTCCTCCCTTTTGCATTCTCAAGATCTTATATAAGCCTTGTGTTGCCTGACTGTATTTAGAATTGCAGGTCTGTATGGATTCCCCAAATGAAATTAAATTTGATTTTATTCTGTTAATGTATCTCATGTAAATTTAATTCTTAGTCCAGCTAGAAGAACCTTGGACAGAGGTAAATTTCTTCCTCCCCAACAAGCCTGTGGGTAATCGGCTCCTGAATGCTCCCTGTCTTTGGAATTCCAATTGCATGACCCAATGAATAACCTTAATGTTTAAGCCGCTTAGAGTTGAGTTCAGTTATTTCAAACAAATAATCTGACTCTGGCAGTGAATAGAAATTACATAATTACAATTTGGGGATTATTGTGCTATTCTGGAAAAGAAACGTCAAGTAAATATAAGGTATAGCTCTACCTTAAGAGCACTAAAACTGTAGGGCTAAACCAAACAGACGCCATGACAGGCTTTGTGCCCCCTCTAAACTAGAAGGCCTGAGGTCAGTTGCTCAGGAACCATTTGGTCATTAGGTGGTCATGCGTTGCCCAGGGCAAAAACCAGACCATGCAGACCACTGCGGTATCCAATCAGAAAAATGCAGCTACCTCACCCCACATTCCTAAGGGTAAGGCCTCCAGATGGGAACTTTAGATAAGACCCTGTTACCTAGTGTAAAAGTTAACCCCATAGTCGCCAAACAAGACCCTAAACTCGCTCTGTAATTGGTTAATTTCAAAGATACCCTAAATGTTGTAATTGGGTCCCGCCAAAAGTAACGAACACCCTGGACAATGTGTATGGTTAAAATTGCTGCCTGTGCTGTTATACAATGATGATTGGATGTCACAATTTTTTGTAAACTCCCCCTACCCAAGCCCCATAAAAACCCTACTCAGCCCTTGCTCGGGGCTCACAGTAGGGATCCTTTGCGTTGGAAAAGTCTGTGAGTCCGAGTTCGAACCCGCAATAAAGCCCTGTGCCTTTGCATGCGTGCATCGGTCTCCCTTGTGGTTTCTGGTCTTTGAGGATATTGTATTTTGGGCATTTCAAAACTTTCCCAGGAACAGAAAACTTTATAGACAAACAAATGTTCATCTCTTAGGTCAGTTTAACCATTTTAATAGTTGAAACTCTGTTTGGCAGAGCAGGTAGAATCTAAGACTCACTTGTTTTGTTTTCTTAAAATGCTGTTTTCATGTATAGAAATGGGAGATTTATAAGACAGTTGCAGATCACCCTGTCCCTCTGAAATTCCAGCTGGATATGCTGGTGAAGCTGCTTACTGTGGGGACTGACAGTCTTCACCCCCTGCCCTGGCTGTCACTGATCAGCTGGCCTTGAGCTTTCCTCATCTGAATGGGGTGGCCAGCAACACTTATGCAATCCTCCTGAAGGGTTGAGTTGAAGGACAAGACAGAATGCCTCTTGGAAGGGTTATTCCGGAAAGGGTCTCAGAAATGCCCAGCCTTGCCCTATCGCATTCTCGGCAATGCTCCCAAATCCAAATTTCTACCACAGCCTGTGTTCAGCCTTTATTTCTCTTTGGAGCAAAGATGTGAAGTTCGGAGAGCCTCAAAGACTAGTTCCTCTCAAGACAGAGCCCCTGATCCATCTCCAAGAAACAGCAGGCCATAAAGTACCTGGCAGCGATAACGCCAAGATCAGTCTTGTGCTCTATTCCTTTCTCTCTCTCTCTTATCTCACTGCAATGCAACTCCTGACGTTAAATAGCGTATGGCAAGGACTTGAGGTTTCACACAGAACCAGGCGCAAGCTGAAAGACTGCAGCTTCGAGAACATGACATGTTTTCTTTCCTAGGCTTCTACTGGACGGTCCTCGTTCTGACCAAGTTAAGTCACAGTACAGAACAGACAGATGTTGAGTGACTTCCTGAGGAAAAGAGAGTAGATTAAACGCCCCTTACAGAGCCCACCTAAAGCTTCTGCTTCTGAAAAACTACTGACTAATGTTTTATGTTTCAAGTCCTGTACCCTAGGCTCTTCACAATCTACAGTGTGCCTCCTTGGCACCCTTAAACCACAGATCCTCTACTACTTTCAGGCTCTCAGACCCAATTCCCTGAGCATGTTTCAGACAACACACACCACCCAGGGGGCTTAAGAGTGGGCCAGCTGCCAGGACAGCCATTTCAATGTCACTGGCTCTCCTGAGTCTTTTGCTCAAATACTGATGTGACAGCTGTAGGGGAAATTTCTCCTGAACAAACATGGGCAGTTGAAGAGTAGCAAAAGTTAAATTTCTGGTTAGGAGCAATAGAGTCTTTTCTGGCAAGAAGGGGGAAAAATAAATTTTGCAATGGAAAAATCGTCAACTTTAGGGGCACCTGGGTGGCTCAGCCAGTTGAGCCTCCAATGTCAGCTCAGGTCATGATCTTGAGGTTGGTGGGTTCTAGCCCCGCATCAGGCTCTGTGTTGACAGCTCAGAGCGTGGTTTGGATCTTCTGTTCCCCTCCACTCTACCTCTCCCCTGCTCTTAAATAAACACATTTTTTAAAGAGAAAAATGGGCAATTTTACCCAAAAGAAATCTAAGGTTTTTCTTGGAGTTGCCAGAGGAGATACCTGGGAAGTAGTGATTTTCTCTGCAATTAAATAGCATTTTGTTTTATGTTGCCTAGTTTTTTTCAGGTGACTTAACTAAACAAATGACTCTGGGAACATTGAATTGATACTTTACAGATACATTTTTTTCTGAGAATAATAATAATAACAACACCCCCTGACATTGATCTAGCTCTTATAATTTACATTCTTTCATTGGATCAGTTTGGTACCTATGCCAAACTCTGTGAGAAGAAACTAATGTCCACAAAGGACACATTTTCCTAAAGTAGACATTTTCTGGACTCAATACATTAAAAAAAAAACTTTTGAAAATTATCCTCAAGTATGCTATCCCAAATTTGAAAATAGATTCCAGTTAAAAGTTCCCCCTAACTTATTTCAGAGGAAACCTGATGGTCTGGTAATTTCTTTCACCCAGATGCCCAGAGCCTGACTCTAGAAAACTCCCTGACTCCAACACCTGCTATTTCCACTGCCCACCCTGCGATTTCCTGTGTACAGACTTGAGGACAAATAAATTACTCCTCGAACCCCAGGCTCTTGATGGTGTTTCCCATCAGGGTGGGGAATGGCATTGGCAGGTTGCTAGAAGCCATTTCTGAACTCATTAAAGTGGAGAAATCTCCTTGTGAGGTAAGGCGGGTTTGCAAAGCTCCCGCTATCAGGTGGCAACCGATTCTACCTCCCACTCAATTATTTTTGCTTGAGCACCGACATCCAAAGCACCTTGTACTGGTATCAGGAATGACTTGTCCCCTTATGCTAAAAGTATGCTAATTGTATCTTGTGAAGGAACTTAATATAGGAGTTTCTTCTTTTGCAATTATAGGAGCAAATATTACATTTCCTGAGAAACCTGTTTTTCTTCCCCTCAAGAAAACAGGCTATTGAACCCTGCTCACAACAAATTAACTTTACCTTTACTATGCTAAAAAAATTGCCTTGTATTTGAATGCTAAAGATCCCCTCCTTCCCCATACGATAAGCATCTAAGTCACCTACATCAATCACTATTGATAAAGATTATGCATGAGTCTTTTACCAATCTATGTTCTGGGAAATTTTTACATACCAAAGAATTTACCATCAGAAATCATTGTCTAAGGCAATTGCCACTTCTGTTTTGTACCCCATACATTTTTTCCATAAATAAAGCTGACGCTCCTGTCAGTGCAGAGATGCCTGCCTTGTGATCAGAAAGAAACTCGAGGCTCTTTCACTCCCTTTTGCTGACACCATCCATCCTTCAGGGATTGCTGGGCCTGCTGGAGTTGGACTTGGGCAGCAGGTGACTTGCATCTTTTGCTCTTTCTTTATATCACTTGAGTGTCTTATAACTCGAATTTATTTATGCATTACTTGATTTAAAAAAAATAAAAACATTTTAATACTCTCTGAGAACTGTAAACTACTAAGTAGCCATGAGGTGTTTTTGTTCATTTTATTATGTGTGCATGTTATCACATTATTCCCACACTCTATATCTACGACTTGATGTGGTTCATAGAGGAGCCATAAACTCTACACCCAAGGAAAAAAAGAGAGAGAGTCAATTATTTAGTCAGTAATTGAATAATTCAACTCAAGGATTAATAACAAGTCCTTGTTTTGTATATTACTTGTTGAGGTAGCCAAGCTCACCTCTCTCTCTTCCTTTGCTATTCTGTTTGGATCCCATAACAGAAGACCAGAACCACTTATTCATGAACCCCCTTAAATTCCCCATACCCTTGCCTCCCTCCATACTGCCTCAATGCTGAAAAAGAAATTCAGGAAGTCATACAGAATACTGCCATTAAAATGTGCAGTCTTGGGGCGCCTGGGTGGCTCAGTCGGTTGAGCGTCCGACATTGGCTCAGGTCATGATCTCACGGTTCATGAGTTTGGGCCCTGCGTAGGGCTCTGTGCTGACAGCTGGCTCAGAGCCTAGAGTCTGCTATGGATTCTGTGTCTCCCTCTCTCGTTGATCCCCTCCGTCTCATGCTGTCTCTCTCTCTGTTTCAAAAATAAATAAAACATTTTTAAAAAGTTAAAAAAAATGTGCAGTCTTCAACTCAACTGGACAATCATCAGCACAGGCCAGTTTTCTTATCCTTGACTGCTTTTCTTTTTTTAAATAAATATTCTAAATCTTAGACTGCTTTCTTCAAAATGCCAGTGGTCTCTAACATCTTCACTCTCAGAATAGGGTCTTGCGTGTAATATCTTCAACACAACAGAGGCCCTCAGAGGCAGTCACCCACACACACCCCTTCCATCTCACGCCTTATCCAAGGCCAAACCCGCTACAAGGCCCTCTTTCACTGTCAGAGAAGGAAGAGACCCCCCACCCCCACCTCTGACCAGTGTTGGCTCCTGCTCTCTTGCTGACTTCCACTGGTCTCTGCTCAGAGGCTTGGCCTTGACTACATAGCACTCTCGCACCCTCTCAAACACCACACTGACAACCGTTCTAACGTGCCCCAACCTAAAGCACCCTTTCCTAAGGCAATGTTGGTGGAGCCATCATCAACTCGCACTCCGAACTTCGAGATCTTGGAATATGCTCTGATTCAGTTCTCTCGCTACCTCTCTATGTCCAACTGGTCATTATGTTTTGCAACTTTCATTCCTAAAACTAAGCATATTGTACTTTCCACAACATTCCCTGCCCACAATTCTACAGGGACACCTGGCCTTTGTCACATCAAGAGGCTAAGTCTGTCTCTCTACCCTGAGAGCAAGCAGCTGGCACTGTTTTGGCCAATAGTATATGGTAGGAAGAAAACGGCTGATTCCACCAATGCCTCTTGGAAGCCAGCCTCCTGATCTGAATCCTGGAGAATAAGATGCTGTGAAAAGCCCAGACCATGTGAAATGGGCCCAGGAGGTCAGGAGATGAGAAGCTGCAGGTAAAGAGAGAGAAAATCAAAGGGCACAGTGGCACCAGAGACACAAGTGAAGAAGCCGTTCTGGAATATGATCTCCCAGTCCAACGTGCCTTTGAATATGACCTTTTCCCTTCATTCCTAATAGACCTTTCTGGAAAAGCATAGCTCCCAGGCCAGAGGATATAAACAAACAAGTGGTGAGTAAGAGAATTCAAGCCTACTTGCCCCCGATAGAGTCTGTATTCCCTGTAGTGAAACTGGGGTCACTAGCTTAAGCCTGAACTAGGAGACTAAGCTCTGAGTGTGGCTTTCCCCATAACCCGACCGACCTCCAGGCTGATGTTGCTTTCTTCCTCTCTCTCCAATCCCGCCTCCTGGAGCAGTGGTTGGAGGAGGATCCTGGAGTGTCCCAGCACATCCTCTGGACACTGGGGATGAAAGGAGAGGTGGCATCTCCCCCCACCTGCCACCCCTACCCTTGTCACTACAGCCCCTACATCACAGCATCCTGAATGGCTTGCAGTCAGGGCATACTTTGCCAGTCTGTGAGGGGACATGAAATCTCCCTAACGTGTACAGGGCTGTTTCCAGGAAGTTGTTTCCTATTTTTAGTATGCAGAAAAACACCTGAGGTGTTGTTTATATGCAAATTTTGCAACCCCATGCCCAACCTGTAAACTCACCTTCCAGCAAGTTTTGTGGAGATTTTGGGTGTTTCTAATGATATGTTTGTCAGATCCTCTGTTCTTAATGAGTTCATAGTCAAACCAAATATAGATGAAATAAGATACTCTGGTATACTGAATACTGAGGGGCTTATGAATGTTGGTAAAGAAAGCAGAGTGAGAGGTGCCTGGGTGGTTCAGTTGGTTAAGCATCTGACTCTTGACTTCAGCTCAGGTCATGATCTGGTGGTTTGTGGGTTTGAACCTTATTCCCAGGTCTGCAATAACAGTGTGGAGCCTGCTTTGGATTCTCTGTCTGTCTCTCTCTCTCTCTCTCTCTCTGTCTCTCTCTCTCTCTCTTTCTCTCTCTGTCCCTCCCTCACTCATTCTCTCTTTCTCTCAAAAATAAATAATCTTAAAAAAAACAGTAGAGTGAATGAGGTGCATATGGGTGATGTGGGATTAATCTAGGGCCTGATAAAGGTAAGATTCAGGTGGAATGGTGCTCCTCAGGATGTAGCAGTGACCCACCAGCAGTGGTGTCTCCTGTGAATCTGTTAGAAACGCATCTCTCCAGGTCTCCCTGGCACTCCCAGTTCAGGACCTCTGGGAGTGAGCCAGTGATCTGTGATTTGATAAAGCCTCCAGCTCAGGTTGGAGCATCACTGACATGGGGAGAATCAGGTTCGGGGGAGCATTCAGGCAAAGGTCTAAGGAAATGTCCAGAGATCAGACGACACCTGATGCTTCCAGAGACAATGGGCAACATATTTAAAGTAAGAAGTGTTACGAACACCCACCTTTGTGATTTCTCCTGCCATTTTTGTACGGCGGTTACCTGCAGAGCACCGGCCCCTTTCTTGCCGTGACCATCGGCCATCCGTCCTACACACAGACAGAGTGCCACAGTGAAAACCTAGTCTGGGTAGAACAGTTGCGCTTAATGGTTTCCTACCTAAAACAGCCATCTGAATAAATCATGACTGGTATAGAAAGACCATCAGAAGACGGTGTTATGTTTTACAGTGTTTGGTTAGTTTACATTCAGCATTCCATCTGTACCAATTAAATCATAAATGTGTTCAGATACTGGAAAAAAGAGTGTGTTCTTTGAAAGTGGTAATAAGCCAACAGGTTTCACAGTGGTGATGCTTAATAAACTATAAATGCATCCAATATGTTACACCTGCAGAATGGTGTCTCGTGATTAAAGGGAAGCTGTAGTTAGTAATAAAAAATAGGAAAATGAATGCATTGAATTGCAGAATCGCGGTACATTCATCACAAAAAGCTTTATTTCGGAAAACCATTTACACTGTTTAAACTACCAATAAGAAACAATTTGAGTCAAGAATGTGGGCTACAACTTCTCATATGACCAACGTATGGAGTCATGCTGTGAACTATAATTAATCTGTTAGCAAGGGTGGAAACAGGGAAGTACTATGCCCGAATGAAAAGTGCTTTTCAGTTTGGTAGCCTGGGGGAAGACTGCTTGTTTTTTTTTTAATGTCTCATTTTATTATTCATAACATAGAGTCACCTATTTGGTAAAAATGTGTGTTGGTTCACCTTGTAATAAAGTTAAAAGCTAAGTTCAAGAACCATTTTGTAGATATGAAAGGAGGAAGTTAGTGCAGCAATGTCTTAGCAAACACAGAAAGAGTAAATTTTGTTAAGGACCCACAATCCTGTTTGGGATTTTACTTGACATGTATGTTCAGTAAATGGGACTTTGAAGAAAATGTCCAGCACAGAGCTCTGAGAAGAAGCAAAACAGGATCTCACCAACCGAGTTAAAAGCAATAGTGTCTTGTGCCGTTCTGATAACGGCACATTTATTTATTTTTGAGAGAGAGAGAGAGAGAGAGACAGAGTGCGAGCAGGGGAGGTCCAGAGAGAGGGAGACACAGAATCTGAAGCAGGCTCCAGGCCCTGAGCTGTCAGCCCAGAGCCCAACATGGGGCTGGAACTCGTGAATTGCGAGATCATGACCTGAGCTGAAGTCAGATGCTTAACTGACTGAGTCACCCAGGCGCCCCAACACAAATTACTTTTTAAAAGCTTTTGGTATCTGTTGTCTCTCAGCGAGGAAGTGCTTAGAGTCCACATTTTTTGACTAAATGACAGTTAGCAGTCAGCATGGATGTACTTTTTTAAAAATCAGGCATTTAACGTGTGCCTTGTTCCATAGCTATTAGAAATATCTTTTCAAGCAAACCCACAAATATCAAGAGTAGCCTGGTACATGCCAGGCTATTTATCTCTGCATTTGAATGATTCTATAATTAGAATTATGTCCGTTTCCCAAATAAATAACACCGGGCAAGACAGATAATAACCAGAAGATGAATCTGGATCTTTCTGATTAGCAATACTTGTTCTATGTACCCTATACATTCTATTTATTCCAAAAGGCC
The DNA here is from genome assembly GCA_004023845.1 of Helogale parvula. NCBI lineage: Eukaryota > Metazoa > Chordata > Mammalia > Carnivora > Herpestidae > Helogale > Helogale parvula. Next base: position 11,862 of record PJEM01016173.1, on the reverse strand, counting down.
AGAAATGAATTCTCCTGCACCACTGGTGAAAGATATCAGTCATTGTGATTTTTGATTTTATGCCGTCACTTTTCCTCTTGCTGTTTTCTGCATGCATAGAAAATAGTTCTGAGAAAGCCCACTAGGAGGCGTTCTTGCTTCAACTATAAAAGAAAAGATCTCTTCTGTTTGCTGATTGAGACTTTTGCTGTTTGCCTTAAATTTTCCTTTATACTTCAAAAGACAAACAAAATGTACACCCCCCCACACACACATCAGATGCAAATATGAAAACATTCAAATAAGAGCTTATTAAATCAAAAAAACAAGGTTGGTAAGCCAGGTCAATTTTCATAGAATTTGTATCACCATCTAAATTAAGACAAAAATGTGAACATCTGCTGATAATTAAGTATGACTATTACCTTCAAAAGAATAATACACTTTAACGGGAAGACAGAATGCTGAAATGTTCTTAAAACTTCAAAGACATATTTCTATTTCAAAACGTCCCATTTCTACTGGCCGCCCGTTCTTCAGTTCTAGAGATCAACCGTGTTCCCGTCAAATACTTCCCGCTTTCACACCCACATCATTTTCTGTCCTATGACCTTGATATCCTGCCTTGTGAGTGTGGTGGTGCTCTCCACCTTTAAGTAAAAATGAGTTTTATTAATGTAAGGATGCAGGTCTGATTCAGGTTTCCCCTCTGACCTTGAAGGCCAGCTAACACCATTAACATTCCTGGGGGCGGGCCTAGAGATGGAGGTTAAGACTAGTCACGTCCTGAGTCATGAGGGTCCTAGTCACGCCCTACGTGAGGGTTCTGGGTCCACTCTGTAATTGGTTAAAGTTACTGTCAATGATGTGATGCTAAATTGATTGGACCCCTGTACCTGTGTCACAATTTCCCGTAACTCCCCCTTCCCAAACTCATAAAAGGCCCTGCCCCGCCATGTTCAGGGCTCGCTCCACGTGTATCCACTGCATCGGTAGGGTCTGCGAGCCCGTGCTTATAAGCTCGTAGTGATAAAGCCCTTTGCTTTTTGCATGTGTGATTCGGTCTCCAGGTAATCTCTGGTTTTTTTGGGGTGATATTAAAATCTGGGTACAACATTACGAATTTTTATCAGGCCTCAGGATAAATGAAGTTAAGATTTGAACTTTCACATACAGGGTTTTAGCAACGTCCACCTTGAAAGATTTGTTTTGAACTGCAGTGTGTGTGTGTGTGTGTGTGTGTGTGTGTGTTTGTGTGTGAGTGTGTGTGTTCACAGTAGGGTGCTGGCCCACGGATATTAACAAGAAGATGGCCCATATTATCTTTTCTTTATTTTGGAAATTAACCACAGGCTTGGCTTCATTTGACGGAAGGACTGCATTCAGTCCTCTGGGGAAGGCCGGAGGGAAGCACAGTGTAGAAGGAAGGGAGAGGCGAGGCCACGGTGGAAACATTTCCTGGCGCCGGGGCCTGACTTCCAGGCCTGCGGCGGAGCCAGGCCTCCGTGAGTGAGGAGCAGATGGAGCAGGCAGGAGCAAGACGTTATAAACACTTTTGCAAATGATCCTACGAAGCCAAGCGGCCTGTGGCGGAGTGATAGGGGCGGGGAGGCCGAGGGGAGAGCAGCAACCTGACTTTGAGAGGTTTCAGCAGGTGGCAACACTACCAAATGATTCTGGTATTAAGACTGTGGCATTGGGGGAAGCCGGGGAGCGCGTGGCGGGGAGGACCAGATGCTCCCCTGTCCCTGTCCTAGGCCGCCCGTGCGCGCTGGCACTCATTTTCTGTACTACACCCATTTGTTTAGTGCACATTCTAGGCCAACGGCTGCAGCGGATCCAGCCTAGCCAAAGGCAGGACGGCCTGTGAGTGCAGAAGAGCCTCTGCAGACTGATACTAAAATCCTCATTACCTGCGGGATCAAATCCAAGCTCCTTAGCGTGACATTCAGGAGTCCTCATGCTCCCGGCTTGAGCAACCTGCCAGGCTGGACCCCGGACTTCTTCGTTTCCTGAGAGCCGAGCTCTACCTGCACAATCCCGGCCAGTACTCACATCAAGAGTACTCCGCAAGTACTCCATGCAGTCGCTGTGCCTGAGACGTCCTTCCTGTGCACCTGTCGAAATCCCTGAGGCTGCTGGGCAAGGCCAGGTCCTGGGGGCGCAGCTCCAGCCCCCATCATTGGCCCACATTACACTCCTTTGTGCCCCAAGAGCACTTGATTATTTCTTCATTACCTCATCTAGATCTCGTTGTTTCTTTTCCCTATTCATCCGTGGGCCCTGGAAGGGAAGGGAAGGCACTCAGCCTTGCTCACAGGTGTGCGTCCTGTGCAGATCCAGCTACTTGCCACCAGGCATCCTTAACTGCAAAGGCCACTCCTGCGGCTTGTCACCTACTGAACCCTCACCGTGTGCACAACCTCATGTTAACCTGCCTGGGTTTCAATGTTGTTTTCACCCACCCACAAACTGTGCAAACTTCAGTCAGTGCCTCCGCGGCCTCATTTGTACAATGGGGGTAATCGTGGCAATGGCCTGTGACACATCACACACAAGTGTAGGGAATAGGTGGTGTGTGGGAGGTCCCTCGCCTACGGTCAGAGCTCAAACCGTCTACCTGTTGTTTTCATTATTATTGCTGATGTTATTTACTCTGCATCACAACGCTCTTCGATAGATGTTGTCTCTATCTTTGCCCAAAGCCACCTAGCAGTAAAGGTGGAGTCAGGGTTCAGTGCTGGCCCTGACCCCAGAGCCAGAGCTCTTGACCTCTCCTTGTCTGCATCGCATTTCATATCACTTCTTAAATAAAAGAAAAAGAAGTTTGGGGTTTATTGAATATGTAACAAACGAATCACAATAATTGGTGTAAAATGCTTTGCGTTAAGATAGCAGAACCTGAATAGACTTCCAAGATCATGAAATCTGAACTGTCTATCCTTTACGAATGAGGGCATTTAGGCACATTCACGCACTTAGAAAATTTATTGAGCAGCTACTAACTATGAATCACTGGTGTAGGCACCATGGTGGGAACAGGAGGGAACCAAAGACATGGATGCCTGCTCTCAACTCGGTTATAGACCAAGGAAAGGACTTCAAGTCGCCAAATAAATCAAACAGACCGTGTAGAATGACTATTTAGAGCTATAGTGTTGACTTGCCATCAATGAAGGACAGAATTCTTGTAGCAAGATGCATGTTAGTGCCCCTCCATGAACTGACCATGGAATGCATGTGGGTGTAGGCGTCACAGTGTCAGTGGTCTCCCCATGTGAAATGTGGAGTTGGGCTCTATGCTTGCTTAGTTACTGCAGGCTACAATTGATTATAAGTCAGAAAATAGATATTAAAAGTCCGATTAAAAATGCGTTTATGGGGCACCTGGGTGGCTCAGTCGGTTAAGCATCCGGCTTTGGCTCAGGTCATGATCTCACCGTTTCTGAGTTCGAGCCCTGTGTTGGGCTCTCTGCTGTCAGCGCAGAGCCCACTTTAGTTCCTCTGTCTCCCTCTCTCTGCCGCTCCCCCACTTGCACACGCTCTCTCTGTCTCTGTCTCTCTCTCAAAAATAAGTAAATATATTTTAAAATGTGTGTAGAGGACCTCACCTCTGTTAGGATGACCATTACCAAGAAGACAGTAGATGACAGGTGTTGGCAAGGCTGTGGAGGAAAGGGAACTTTCTGGTGCTGCTGGTGGGCACGCAAACTCATGCAGCCGCCCTGGAACACAGTCTGGAGGATCCTCAAGAAGTTCAAAATAGAACTGTCATATGACCCAGCCATTTTTCTGAGTATATATACAAACGAAATGAAAACAGGATATTGAAGAGGTATCTGCACTCCCAAGTTTATTGCAGCATTATTCACAATAACCAAGATACAGAAACAACCTGAGTGGCCATCACGAGATGGATGGATAAAGAGGATGTGTCCAATATACATCAAACTCAACCTGAGAGAGAGAAAATCTTGCCGTTTGAAACAACTTGGATCGGTCTTGAGGACATTATGCTAGGTGAGATTAGTCAGACAAAGATAAATACTGTATGGTATCAGTTATATTTAGAATGTAGAAAGGCCAAACTCATAAAAACAGAGAGTAAAATGGTGGTTACCAGAGCTTAGGGTGTGGGAGAATTGAGACGTAATTAAAGGTCACAAACTTACATCTAGTAAATAAATAAATCCTGGAGCCCTAATGCACAATAATTATCAGCAACAATATTGTATCATAAACCTCAAAACTGCTGAGACTCTAGATCTTCATTGTTCCCACCACACACACACACACACACACACACACGGGATTATATGACACAATGGAAGTGTTAGCTAACACTAGCGTGATGATAATATTGCCATATGTAAATCAAATCATCATGTGGTACATCTGAAATGTACAAATTGTTATATAGTTACATGTCAATTATATCTCAATTTATATATATTTATATGTATAATATAAATATATATTATTTATATGTATTGATATATAGATATTTAAAGTTCTATTCAACAAAAAAAATGGCAGAGTAGGAATATCCAAAGACCATCCCTCCACAAAGACATTGAAAAACTTGACAACCATAAGAATCGACCTTATCAGAACTCTGGAAACTAGCGAAGGTCTACAGCAACCAAGTGAACACTTACACGGTGTTCATGTCCTCTCAGGGTAGGTCTCTGTGGCCTGATGTCACCTCCCCTCCCTCTGGCTCGGTGGAAATGCTGCAGACGGCGGCCTAGGTTGCCATACAGGCTCCAGGTTCTGCAAGGACCGGAGTGGAGCATGCTCAGTGCCCAATGGCTACGTGGTTCTTAAAAAACAGTAAAAGCCAATGAACAGGCCACTGCTGCCTGTGGCAAAAAACAAGCAAACAAACAAACAACAACAACAAACAACACTTGGGGCCAATAGAGAATCCCAAATCCCGGGAGGAAGGTCAAAGAGTAATAATTTGGGGGAGGAATAGAAGCTTTTTTTTTTAATCTTTATTTTAAGTTTCTTCATATATTTTGAGAAAGAGAGAAAGAACGAGCTCATGAGTTGGGGACAGGCAAAGAGAGAGAGGGAGACAGAACAGGCTCTGAGCTGCCTGCCCAGAGCCCAACCCAGGGCTCAAACTCATGAACCGTGAGATCAAGAGGCAGTTGCCCAACCGACTGAGTCATCCGGGCGCCCCATGGGGAGAAATAGGGACTTTGAGAAACTACCACATGTAAAGAGAAGTCAGAAAGAGCATGCTCAGAAGAAGACATGTGCTAAGAAGTCAGACAAGACTCCAAGCTTTCACTTCCTGTCAGTCTTTAGGCTCAGTGTGAGCTGGATGTGCAGGCTCCGGAAAAGTTGTAAATGGGCTGGCTGGGCATGGAAGGAGGGTCTCCAGTACGGGGACAGCTTCCAGAAATACGTCCACCAGGCTCTGGGGCAACTCACTGAGTATCATGTCACTGGGCTGTGACAGGAGATGTGTGCACACAACATACTCTTTTAATCTTCTTGGATAGAAATAATCATCACAGAACACTGGAGACACAACATCGACATTTTGCAGGTTCTTGACTCTGTCTCTTAGTTAGAGTATTTTATATACATGTCATACAAATTAGATATTTTTTAAAAAGTTGAAGTGTAGCAAGAAAATATGCTCATTTTACAACTTTTTGAGTTTTGCAGCAAGACAACACTGTTTTATCAACCTAAGATATGTTTTCTAAAGCTAGAAAGAAAAAGAAAAGGACACAAAAAAGATGCAAATTGTACTCAAAAAGTTGATAACGTTTTAAGATGCAATTTGGAAAGATGCTTCGGAGCACTTCTTTAAAACAAATGAAAACATACAGACTCCCGATTGGGGCATATGCAAAATGTACCTTATTTTGTCCTCTCTAGATAGAGAAACGTCAAATAAAAGTCAACAGCATATGAAATGATATTAATGAAGAGTAGCAATAAAATCAATAGAAATTATACTGATATTGAGAAGAAAAGTTAAAAATTTTTCAGGTGAGACCGAAAGCACTAACTCATTAAAGGAGAGAAATAATTTCAAATAGAGATAACAAATTGGGTCTTTCATTGTGTGCGTACAAGAGTGAATGATAAGAACATGGAAAGGATTTACACGCTTTGCTGATTTGACATAAAACATCAATGTGCACGACAATAACTGTGGTAGGCAAAATGATGGGTCACTCGGAGGTACCCAGCCCTTATCCCAGAACCTGGAAATCTGCTAGGTCACATGGCAAAGGGAAAATCAAGGCTGCAGATAGAATTCAGGCTGCTGCTCACCATCTGAGATGGGGTTATCCTGGATTACACACACGGGCCCAACATTATCACAGGCTCCTTAAACTGGGGTAACGACGGTGGAGACTGAAAGATGCCACGTCGCTGGCTTTGAGGAAGCTGGAGAGCCACGATCCAACGAAGGCAGGTGACCTCTGGGAGCTGGAAAAGTCAAGGAAGCAACAATGCCCTGTTGATGCTGACTTAGCCCACTGAGATCCGTTCTGCATCTGACAACCAAAATTGTAAGAGAATACATTTGTGGTATTTTACGCCCCTAACTGTAGTAAAGTGATACGGTAGCAATCAGGACCTAGAACAATAACATAAAACTTGATATACGCCAAGGAAATCCTTCACCAAGTAGTGTGAGTACCAGCAATTCTAAAAGCACTTAAGATTAGTCCCTGCACCTGAATACTTGAAATGCCTCCAGAGCGCCTGGGTGGCTCAGCTGGTTGAGAGTCCGGCTTTGGCTCAGATCATGATCTCACAGTTCGTGGGTTCGAGCCCCGCGCCGGGCTCTGTGCTGACCACTAGCTCAGAGCCTGGAACCTGTCTTCAGATTCTGTGTCTCCCTCTCTCTCTGACCTTCCCCTGCTCGTGCTGTCTCTCTCTCTCTCTCAAAAGTAAATAAAAACATTAAAAAATTTTTTTAACTTGAAATGCCCTGAAATCTTACAGCTCATATATGAGAAGGCATCAACAGAGGTTTTCCTCAATTTGATAACAATCCTACAACTTTACATGCCATCACCAGTTCTGAAGCTGAAAGAAATTTCTTAAGCTATTAATAACAAAAAACAAATTATGATCAGAGATGCCAGAGGTAAGACTGAAATCTCTTCCTACTTTTGGTATAGAAAATCATTGTACAGAATAATTGTCATATGAAGAAGCAATTATGAAAAATACAGACAAAAGTGCAGAAAAGAATACCTATAAAGGAGATGAGTTAGGCAATTATTTAATAAAAATAAGATGTTATTTCATTAGACTTTCTGACATTTGTGACATTATTCAGCTTTTAAAATATTTCAATTTGCTTTCATTTTCCCATTCTAAATAAATATGTAATCTTTCGCCTAATTGTACATTTATAATTAAGTTTTTTGTTTCAAAATTGTACAAGCTTCAGGCTTCAGAAAACCCAGATTCTCCCTGGAGACCAGGCGCTCTACTAAATACCCCATAGACTGTCCCAACGTTTTCTTACCATCAACATCTGGAACATAAAGAAACAGAGACTTGGACCAGCCAAGTCACTTGCCCCACTTGGTTGTCTCAGGGCCAGGGCTTGGACTTGAACCAGCATCCACCTGAAAGGCCTGCCAGTCATACGGCATGGCTTCTCAAAGTGGGGTCCAGGGACCAGCTGCTTCAGCTGGGAATGTGGTAGACCACTGACTTGGAACCTCTGGCTGGAACCCTTACAGTCCCTTTTAATAGCTCTCCAGGAGATTCTGATACAAAGTTTGCCATAAAATATACTAAGCTTCTGGTCTGGAAGGCCAACAACGTTCCTGCCAACCTTCACAGAAGCCCTGTGGCATCACCATCTGTCATAACTTCCGCTGGTATTAGGGCAGGAACTTCTGGGACCCTCAGACATTGGCTCTCAAAAAATTTTACTCCTCCGACAATGGAATCACACTTGTTTGCTTGCTGAGAATAAAGAAATGTTAAGGATTAATGTTCCATTCCAAACTTCTAACTAGAATATTCTGTGTAATAAAGCCAGCTTGGGGACTACCCCGCTCCAGAACTTCCCCCATCTTTCCAAGAGCAACTCCGACAGTGAGGCGACATCTTGTGGCCAGTGAGGCGACATCTTGTGGCCAAACTGAGCACTGCAGGATAGTAACGGGTGGGACAAAATCAGTGGGAAAGTTTTGTTGTTGTTTTTGGTTTATTTTGTTTAGTTTGTAGCTTCCCACACGCACATCTGTCACAAGCCAAAATACTTTCGTAAAAGGCAAGGAAGTTTTAGAAGAATAACATGAAGAAAGCATACAAAATGCACAAAACAAGTAGAATGCATTGTTTTAGGATTCCAATTGTAGATTTCCTAAGACTTCCTCTCACTTCTGTTCTCATCTTGGGCCACAAGTGCCTGCAGGCTTCACAGGTCCTCAGTGTGACCAGCACTGCAGTACTTAATGCACAACATGTACTCCCAGGATCCTTTATTTTTGTGGAAAGGGTTTCCTTCGTCTGTCTGCCAAAACACCAAAGCTCCATGTTGAATGCAGAGATCCTGGCAGGGCTGGTTCTGAACTGACCACATGGAGGCTAAGAGGTACTTCTCACCCAGTCACCTCACACTCATAAGACTTCTGGTATTGATTTAAAATATTTGCTTGTTGTTTCTGTTTTGTTTTGTTCTGTTTTGCCTTCTTCTTATAATGAGGAAGAGTTCACTTAGGAAAAATTGTCCTCAAAACAATTTGTTGCTGAGTTAAACTGATGGAATTAAACAAACAACCAAACAAAAACTCTCTACATACTTCTTTTTTCATTTACTTTGCATTTGACATTTCAGTACTGTAAGGTTAAGTCGGCGGAGTGAGAAAGTCACAAAACAGAGAGACCGGGAAAAGAGATCAGAGCACCCTTTATTACAGAGTCTCGGGTGAGGTTCTCCGGTCTGGAAAAATGGGCCAGAGAAGTCGCAGAGACACTGCAGAAAACCGAGGTCAGAAATAAACGTAAAAGGCCTTTATTGGGTTGATTTTGAGTGAGGTTCCCTGACCTGGACAGAATGGGCTAGGGAAGTCACCTGAGAGAATAAAGGGCAAGGGGGGGGGCGGGGGTGCTTATATAGGTCAGTAGTTTCTGATGTGTGTCCAGGGGCAGAAAAGCCCCTTATAAGGTGAAGAGGTAGAGCTAGGGCAACTGACTTGTTTCCAGGAAGCCGGCAGGAGGCAGAAAGCTCCAAAATGGCGGCCTATCGGACATCTTTGTATTGTTCAGCAGGAAATTTCCAGGATGGCGGTCTGTCGGCCATCTTGGTGTCCCTTTCCCGGAGCCCGCCAAACCTGTCAAGTACCATTTACCCAATACCGCCACCACAGCTAAGTGGTGAGGCTTTAAAGACTCAATACCAAATGGCCAAAAGAAAAATTAGTGGCTGGCTAGAGCCACGCCAACCAGAAAGTAGGAATTCATTCAATATGAAAGGCAGATATGAACATTGATTTGTATTATGAAGTGCGAAAATCATGTTCCAAAGAATGAAAAAATTAAAACTTGAAATAACGATCAACCATTAAGCAGTTGCCTAAAGATGTATTTGAAAAATAAAACAAGCAAGTTGTAAGTAATCACACGCAATAATTATTAAAGCATCAAATTTATTATGACTCTAATGAAAGTTAATTGAAAAAAAATTTCTTCCTATGATCATCTCCAAAACACAAGCACTCATAACTTTTTAATCTTGTCTTTAGAATTTTTATTTATTTAAGTAATCTCTACACCCAAGGTGGGGCTCACACTAGGGACCCTGAGATCAAGAGTCTCATTCTCTTCAGAAGCACTTCACAACTTTTAGGTTTGTATCTTTGGAAGATGGTTGAAAGCATTTAAGCTACTTGTTAAAGGAGAAAACCAAACTGAGGGTTGCTGGAGGGCTTGTGGGTGGGGGGCAGGGCTAAATGGACAAGGGGCTTTGAGGAAGGCCCTTGTTGAGGTGAGCACTGGGTGTTATACACAGGGGATGAGTAACTGGATTCTACTCCCGAAAACCTCATTGCACCACATGCTAACTAATTTGGATATAAATTAAAAAATAAAAATAAAAAATAAAAATAGAACATCTTTAAAAATTTAAAAAAAAAAAAAGTAAAGAAAACCACGAGCCCAAAAGGGTATCACTTGATTAAGGTCTCAAGTCAATAAACCAGGACTTAATACATAGCCTGACTGTAGTCTCAGCACCTCAGAAATGTAATCCTTAACCAGTCAACATGAAAATTTCCTGGGCAGCACTAGGAAATTACTGATAGATCCCTCCCATTTCCCTTCGGAGAATGGTTTTGCCTAAAACAATGGATTCTTGCTATTAATTTCCATTTTCTCACACTTCCCTCCTTGCTTTAAAAACCTTTCCTTTTCTGTAGCCCAATGGAGCTCCCCTCTGCCCTCTACACAGGATGCCGCCTGATTCATGAGTTGATTAACACAGCCAATTACAGCTTTAAAATTTAGTCCATTGAATTTCTGTTATTTAACATACTCATCTGCAATTTAAGCGCATGGAATTATAAATCAGTTGACTGAATCTTGTTTATTTTTTTATCTGCAGATTTAACACGTTTATGCAGAATACTATTGCTTTTAATTTTCAGTTGTAAACTTTAAGGAGTATCATAATCATTATTTAATTATTCAATTACATGATTTCTTGAGAAAAGTACTTATTTCTGTTGTGACTCATTAACAAGCTCCTGACAAATTTGAAATCTCCGTTTCTTAAATTTCAAAATTTAAGATTGCTCATAAAAGGATCTAAGTGTGGGAATATACATTTTTCTTCATAGCTTCCTATGTCATCATTATTGAAATTCATGAAAACGGTATTAGGATTTAAGATCAAAGACAAAGGGATTCTCGGAGCGAGAAAAGTCTTGGAGAGTTTTACCTGGCTGGTATGGGGGTGGGACAGAGAGTTGGGGGCTGTTCTTTCGGGAAGAAAGCAAGAATCAATAGGTCTAATCATATAACTCTTTAGAACAGAAAATTGAGATTCTAGGAGGTTGGGTGCCTGATGTTAAAGAATAGCCAATTGGTATGTTAACTCTTTATTAATTTAACAGGCCTATATTGAAAATGCGTATATGCCAAGACAGTGCTGAAATTACAGACACAAACATGAATGTTAAACCTCATGCCTCTCTCCAGGTGCTTAGAACCAAGGGGATGTGCTCTAATATACAGAAAACACTGAGTATTATTTAACGAACTCACATGCTTTGTCAAATCTAAGAGACCTTCAGTTTATTAAAACACCCTTGATTTGTAGACCACCAAGAAAACACGCTTCTAGTTACACTATGATGTGCTTTGATTGAAAGATGCTTCTTCCACTTTCGGAAGTACCATGCCTGCTACGTGCTTGCTACTAAGTCCCATGGGAGTTCTGCGCCTGAAGATATTCGGCAGCCCCTTGGAAAAGCCATTGTCACCGCATCCTCATCCCCACTTAACTGACGGAGACACTGAGCTATTGCAGGGTTAAGTGCCTGCCCAAGGTCACACAGCTAATAAGAATTGTGAGCCGGGCCACAGGAGTCAAAGTGTCTGACTTCGGCTCAGATCACGATCTTGCAGTTCTTGAGTTCCAGCCCTGTGTCAGGCTCCCTGCTGTCAGCACAGAGCCTGCTTCAGATTCTCTGTCCCTCTCTCTCTCTCTGCCCCTCCACTGCTGGTCCTCTCTCTCAAAGTAAGTAAATAAAAATAAACTTAAAAATAACAACAAGAATTGTGACAAAGCTAATGGGTGACCAAGATTAGAACGTTTTAAAAAATATTTATTTATTTATTTTGAGAGAGAGGGAGAGCAAGAGAAAGGAGGCGGCGCAGAGA
>PJEM01016172.1:0-26814 GCA_004023845.1 Helogale parvula | reverse complement strand
GCTGTGAAATTAGGTGATTAACTAATTGGTACTTAACCTGTTAATTTCTGTATAAGTCTAATTACATGAAATAGAAGTGGGGGTTTTGATTTTTTACTTTGCTTTTCTGTTTGGAGTGTCATTGTAACTACTGTATTGTAAATGACGGAAAATAATTGCATATGTTAAAAAAAATAAATAGTGTTATATTAAAAAAAATAAAAATAAAAATAAAAAATAAGTCTGTTTAAAAAAATTTTTTTAAATTTTTTGAGTATAGTTGATACACATATGAGTTTGAGGTGTCCTACATAATGATTCAACATTTCTATATGTCGTGCTGTGCTCACAAGTGTAGCTACCATCCGTCTTTATTTAATGGACCGTGACCAGCCACAAAAAAGCATGAACGTTTGCCATTTGCGACAACATGCACAGACCTAGCGGGTATTCTGCTAAGTAAAATAAATCAGACTGAAAAAGGCCAGTATGCCATATGATTTCACTCACACATGGAAATTAAAAACAAAACAAATGTATAAACAAACCAAAAGCATAATCAAACCCATAAATAAAGAAACTAAACTGATGATTTCCAGAAGGACAGGGGAGTGGGGGGACGGGCAGAATAGTGAAGGGGAGAGAGAGGGTTATAAGCCTCTGGTTATGGAATGAGCAAATCATGGGAAAGAAAGGTACAGCATACAGGGGTACTTGGATGGCTCAGTCAGTTAAGCATCGGACTCTTGATTTCAGCTCAGGTCACAATCTCACAGTTTATGAGTTCAAGCCCCACATCAGGCTCCGAGCACTGACAATGCAGAGCCTCCTTGGGATTCTCTTTCTCCTTCTCTCTCTGCCCACTCTCTGACTTGCCCTCTCTCTGTTTCTCTCTCTCAAAATAAATTAATAAACCTTAAAAAAGAAAGAAAAAGGAGGAGCTATTTTCTCTAGTTAAAAAATAAAAAGATGCAGCATAGAAAATATGGTCTTCTTGAGGAGTCCCCACACTGTTTTCAAGAGCGGCTGCACCAGTTTACATTCCCACCAACAGTGTAGGAGGGTGCCTGTCTCTCCACACCCTCGCCAGCATCTATAGTCTTTTGATTTGTTCATTTTAGCGACTCTGACCGGTGTGACCCAGCAATAGCACTGCTATGGATTTACCCAAGGGATAAAGAAGTGCTGATGCATAGGAGCATATGTACCCCAATGTTCATAGCGGCACTTTCTACAATAGCCAAATCATGGAAAGAGCCTAAATGTCCATCAACTGATGAATGGATCAAGATGTGGTATATATATACAATGGAGTACTGTATGGCAATGAGAAAGAATGACATATGGCCATTTGTAGGAAAGTGGATGGACCTTGAGGGTGTCATGCTAAGCGAAATAAGTCAGGCAGAGAAGGATAGAACCATATGTTTGATTCATAGGTCTAACAGGAGAGACCTGGCAGGGGACCATGGGGAGAGGAAGGAGGAAAGAGAGCGGGGAAGAGTGAGGGACACAGATCAAGAGAGACTACTGAATACTGAAGACGAACCATGGACTGAAGGGGGAGGGGGAGGGACGGAAGGGGGTGATGGTCATGGAGGGAGGGCACTTGTGGGGAGAAGCACTGGGTGTTATATGGAAACCAATTTGACAGTAAACTATTATTTAAAAAAAAGAAAGAAAGAAAATATGGTCAATGGTATTGTAATAGCATTGGCTTACTTAACTTAGCCCAGCATTTTCCCATTTTACTTAATCACAAAGCTCCTTTACATAATACTTACAGTTCAAAAAACGCTCACACATGTTGGAAGCAGTGCTTACTTGTCACTCACCCTTCGGCCGAACATACAAGCCTTATACAGAATAACATATATAGAATACAGATTTGTGGACCACAGAGCTTGGAAATATCACAGAGTTCGGGGCACTGCGTTTACCTGCTCCGTCTGCTCAATGCCAATACGCCCCAGGTGTGCTTCACAGGAGAGCTCCCCGGAAAACCTCTTACATTCAACCTACCACTTCACAGTCTATTCCAGACAGCGACGTCTGAAAGAATTAAACAGAAAAAGAGACAAGTAGCGCAAGTTAGAAAACATAAGCAGCATGCTTACTTACCGGTTATTCTCATGTTTAAAAATTAGGTTTTAGAAATTAAATTTTTTTTCTGGCTTTGTCGTGTCTTTTGAAGATGGCTGGTGCTCGAACCGCCATGAGGAAAAACAACACAGAACGATCGCAGCCCTGATCAGGACTCATTTGCTGTTTGCCCATGGCTGAGGCTTGAAGACGACATTGCTGGGATCCACTCTGTTTCCGCTATTTGTCTCATATGCATCTCTTGGAGTCTTTTGAAGGCCTTCCCATACTTGGGAGATGTGCCAGATTGTGGGACCTACCTGTGCGAGACTGAGGCCAGGAAGCTGCTTTTCCAGCTTCCGCTACAATCAGGGCTCGAGGAAGTGAACCAGACACCCCTCCACAGATGTCAGTGACAAACACAAGACAAGGAAGGACACAGCCAGAATCCATTTTATTGGAAAGGACGAGGGAGCTTGGAAGAGAAATATCAAGCTTTCAGACTCCGGAACATCAGAGGATTTCACAGCAGTGTCCCGGGTCGCTGTTTTTGATGAGACCCGGAGAACAGGGCGAGAGGTGACTGTCCAGCCATCAGGGGACTATATCCATGAGGAGCCCTGCGGAATGTAATTTTGGGGTTTTTTCCTGACTGCAGAGACCCCAAGCCTGATTCTCTGAGTTTTCAATAACTTCCTAATCTGTTTAAATTAGCTGGAATGGGTGAGCAATGCAGTGTTCCAGAAACAGCCGTTTCCACACACCACCAAGTCTCCTGGACACGAAGCGCAGATGCTCTACCCTCTGGCCTAATGCCATCAGGCTGCCTCTTCTCACAGGAAGAACGAGGGAGGCTAGAGAGGAGACGAGCTCGTTTTCCCCCAATATTCCAGGGCTCACTGGATGGTTGGTTACTCTACTTCATCCAGTTAACGCGCATGTTGGGTTTGGCTGGGCGAATTGAACTCACTCTCGCAGATCCAGAGTCTCTAAATGGCCAATTTAACACCACAGCTAAACCAGGAAGAGCAGCTTCCAACACTTCCCTTTCCTGGGTGCTGTAACATGTCCTGTCCTATTTTCCCTCCTACATAATCGACCCCTTCTCTGCGTCTTTGTACACTCTTCCTCCTCTACCTAAAATGTCAATGCTGGCGTTTCTTGGGACTGGGCCTTCTCTCTCGTTATACCCTCACTTGATAAATTCTAGGGGCCTATAGTTTTCAGTAGGACCCATATATAGGTAATAGCTACACTCAATACTCTCAAACTCTCTTGTGAGTTTGTACTTCATCTATCACCAGAAGATTATCTAAGAGACATCTCAAACTTAACATATCCAGCATGGAATGTTCACATGGTGTCATCATCCACGTCAAACACCTAAAGCCTTCTTTCATTCACCTCTTCCCCCTTTGACCTACATGATTCAAAGAAATAGCAAGCATTTGAAAGAAGCTTCTCTAAAACTCAGAAAGAAATTTTTCATGATGGATCCAACTTGTGCTCTCACTAAAATGCAAGAATGTATCAACTCCATGTTTAAAATGTAAAATAAACAAGAAAACGAACAGACTAACGTATGGACAGAGATTAAAAGCTCGCTAGGAAAAATGAAGAAACCACTGAGAAAATGATGCAGGACACTAAAAGACAAAATCACAACAGAGCTCTGGGTTGATGTTCATAAGAACAGGATCAAAACTACTGATAATGGGGGGAGTCTGGGTAGCTCCGTTGGTTAATTAAGAGTCAACTCTTGATTTTGGCTCCAGTCATGGTCTCGTGGTTTGTGGGATCGAGCTCCATGTCAGGCTTTGTACTGACAGCACGAAGCCTGCTTGGGATTCTCTCTCCCCCTCTTTCTGCCCCTCACTCCCTCATGCTCTCTCTCTCTCAAAATAAAAAAATAAACATTAAAAAAAATTCTTTAGGGGCACCTGGGTGGCTCAGTCGGTTAAGCCTCCGACTTCGGCTCAGGTCAGATCTCACGTTCGTGGGTTCAAGCCCTGCGTCAGGCTCTGTGCTGACAGCTAGCTCAGAGCCTGGAGCTTGCTTCCAGTTCTGTGTCTCCTTCTCTCTCTGCCCCTCCCCCTTTCATGCTCTGTCTCTCTCTGTATCAAAAATAAATAAAACATTAAAAAAATTAAAAAACAATTCTTTAAACCTACTGATATGTAATGTCATGGAAATTATTCAACAGTAATAATACTCCAGACTTATAATCCCAAGTTAGGATATCAGAGATCAAGAAACGGTATGGTGAGCAGGGGTAAATAAATGGAAGCACTCTTAATACTAAAATGACATAAGGACAACCTGTAGTCATCGAATTGATCTCAAGTTTAAACACTGGAGAAATAGAGATGAATGTTTCAGAAAGGTTGAATAGTAAAATCAAAATGCAAAGTATTACACAAGCTTAGCAAGTAGCTGGACAATAAGGAAAGAAAATATATAGATAGGCAAGCAGATAATAAAATTGACAAAAGGCTTCATATTTCTATTTAATTCACACAAACAGACATGAGTTAAATCCCTTATCAAAAGGGGGAAATTCTCAGGTTAAAAATAAACCAACTGTATCTTGCATATAACATCTCCTAAAAGAAAATGGTACAAAGAAGTTAAAAGTTAAACAACTGGAAAGAAAAAAATTAATAAAGAAAAAAAGCCCCTGATGGCAATATAAACATCAAAGTAAATAGAATTAAAGGCGTGGAAGTTCATTTTAATTTATTTAATGTTTTTGTTTATTTTTGAGAGAGAGAGAGAGACCACACACATACAAGCAGGGGAGGGACCGAGCCAAGGGGTCAGAGGAGCCAAACAGGTCTAGGCCGACAGCAAAGTGCATCATGGAGCTGGGATCCATGTAGTGGGACATCGTGTCCTGAGCCCGAGTCGGACGCTTAATCCACAGAGGCACCCAGGTGCCCCCAAAAGGGTCATTTGATAGGGTACAGTCTATGAATTAAAATGAAACAAAACTGTGAAACTTTCTTAATACTCTCAAGGCTGACAAGAGAAAATTTCTGCTGCGGCATCCGGGTGGCTCAGTCAGTTGAGCATCCGACTCTTGACTTCAGCTCAGGTCATAATCTCACGGTTTGTGAGTTCAAGCCCTGTGTCAGGCTCTGTGCTGCCAGCACAGAGCCTGCTTGGGATTCCTCCCCCCTCCCCCCCCCACACCTCTATATAAACAAATAAATTATCTTTTAAAAAACAAAATCTCTGCTGTTGGTCTGGCCAGGGGCGAGGTGTCAAGTGCTGCGCCACCTGCCCTCGCCACCCCCATGTCTTTCTGCAGCGAATAGCATTCTGCAAGCCCAAGGAAACAACCTTTCAAAAAGAGACTGACAGTCCGCTGAAGTGAGACCCCCAAACAGGAAAGCTCCATTCGCCCTAGCAGCAGTAGGTTAGAGAGACTACGGATTGTCATGTACTCCATTTGTCTGAGAAGAAAAAAGACAGTGGAGATTTGAAAAAATAAATAAAAGGGGTACCTGGGTGATTCAGTCAATTAAGCGTCTGACTTTGGCTCTGGTCATGATCTCGCGGTTTGTGGGTTCAAGCCCCGAATCGGGCTCTGTGCTGACAGCTCAGAGCCTAAAGCCTGCCTCAGATTCTGTGTCTCCCTCTCTCTCTGCCCCTCCCCTACTTGCACTCTATCTCTGTCTCTCAAAAATGAATAAACGTTAAAAATAATAATAATAAATAAATAATAAATAACTCCATTTTCCCCAACCAAGGGACCCAGCATGGACTGGAGCTAGGAATTATTCACATCCACTTCCAAAGAGAATTCAGGCAGAACCTGCATAGACTTAGAACGGGACCAAGGGTATTAAATCCCACTGCTGATGCAAGGTGAAGACCAAAGTCAGAGGGCTCCCCTGGTTCCAACAGCAACAAGAAGAAAACTGGGCACTATTAAAAATACTGCTGGGGAACATCGTGGCTCAGTCAGTTAAGCATGCAACTCTTGATTTCAGATCAGATAGTGAGCTCACGGTTCATGAGTTCAAATACTGTTTTGGGCGTGCTGACAGCGTGGAGCCTACTTGGGATCTTCTCTCTGCCCCGCCCCCTGCTCGCTCACTTGCATTCTCTCTCCCTCTCTCAAAAATAAAATAAACATAGAAAATATGCTGCAAATTTACATGAAAAATGTAAGTGAATGTTTACCAAAAACAAAAACAGAATCCCATGATGTCCCCTGAAAAGAGAAGGGAAACAAAAGAAAAGCTTGTGTGTGTGTGTGTGTGTGTGTGTGTGTGTGCGCGCGCGCGCGTGTTGATTGACTGACTTATCCTAAAACAAAGTCCCAACCTCATTCTGCCAACTGAAGTACATCATCCAGGCCTTCTGTATATTCTGGAGATTGAGCTAAACCAAAAAGACTTCAGCTCATGAGCACAACGCGAGGGGTCTGATGATTTGAATAGCATGGTGCGGACCCTTCCGATCTCCCCCTGGAGTGCCTGTCGGGAGCAAGAAACAGGATTAGGAATGGGACATGAAAGAGACAACACATAAAATAATGACAAAGAGGCAGTGCAGGGAGTAAGGATAATCATGTGCTATAAATAGAAGTAGATCTTCATGCCAGGGAGGAAAAACATGCTTCTGTCGTATCCCAGGATAATGTCTATTTTAATGCTTACAACAGTCTGAGGTACACATTAGCCTCATTTTACAAGGGGTTAAACAGGTGAACCTAAGATAGGCACCTACAGGTGCCCAACTTCACCACATTGACAAATAGGAATTAAAACCCAACCTCTGCTTAACTCCATAGCCTGTGTCTCAACGATGACATTTTTTTTCCCTCTGGTGTTCATGCTGGATGTGACTTTCTATCTGTCCTTTCTCTGGGCGTGCCATATCATGGTTATGCTACAGTAAAGGGATCCTCCCACGGGCCACACCTGCTCCATGTCTTCTCTGTGTCTCAGTTAATTGCCTGCATATACGTATCTGCGAGCTGGAAAGAAGCTTCTCGCTGAGACCTTCTTGGCACAGTCTATGTAAATGTACAGAAAAAAAAATACAACCAAAGCCCACATCCCTCAAAAAGAATATCTAGATGATTCAAGTAACTATATCACAACTTCCACATGCTGCCTCCCTTCAGTGTATATAACCCACTGCAGAAATCTTGAATACACGGTTTTGGCGAAAATCCTTACTGTGTCTTCTTACAACTCACCATGGTTCTTCCAAAAAGAAGACATTTGAAAAGCCCCACTCCTCCTCATAAATCATGTTATTGTTTACTGATGTGTGGTCAAGAGAGGCCACACTTATCTCCCCAAAGCAAGCCTGGCAAAAATATGTTCAGAAAATATTGGTCATGTTATCTTTCCAAAAGGTTAAGGGAAAGATTTGCTCATCTAATGATTTATGGAACTGACGATCGGGTGCACAAATGTGGCCAGGAAATGCATCAGAATAGACAGACTGGCTTAGGACAAAATAATGATGTCAGGGCATGAAACTGATGTTTGCCAAAATGGACCCAAAACACCTGGGATCCATAAATTGCATTTGTGATGAATAAATACAAAAGACAACTGGACGAGGCCATCGCCCCTTATTGTTTCTGTATCATAATTTGTTGGCCTGGCCTGCCTCTGTCAGAGATAAGGACTTCTATTGCTTTCTTCTATATCTCCAGATTAGGTCTACACGCCAATAAATACGACCTGCTGGCTTCGACTCGCGTGTCCTGTCCATATCTGACTTGCCAAGTGATTGTTACATGGTTTTCTGTGACTGCATGATTTAAGCAGTGAGCAAGCAAGTCTGAGCAAGACCCACTGTGGGTCTCACCCGGCAACTAAGCCTCCAGTGGCGATAAGAATGTCCGTATTCCAGCTCTAGCACCACAAGTGCCCACCTCTACGACTCTGGACACGGTTTCCGTTTTCACTTCTCTCGTTTGCAGCAGTGCTGAGAAGCACATCATCCACCAATTTGAAGAGCCAAGGTCACAATCCGGAAGGAAACAAGAGACCCCCTATGAGTCATACCAGTGCCCCAGGACCCCATGGCTATTCCAACACCAAGCATCAGGGGTGGTGGGGGTATGAGATCGAGGAAATGTTTATAAAACTGACTTAAAAGACAGGTCTCCTATCTCAAAATGAAGAAATGGAATAGTTGCATAGTGAATTTGTCAGTCTTTTGAATTCTGAAATTATACCATTGAACTTGTGAAGAGGAGTAGCTAACCATCTGCTGATTTAATTGACATTTTAGCACCAACTGAAGTGTTCTGGAATAAAAATATTGTATAACTTCCTGGGTTTTGCAAAACATTCTCTCCTTGTGTTTTATTGTGGCCCTCACGATAATTCAAAGACAAACAAACTTCAATACAAACACCCTCAGCCCCCAACAGTCCCTCATGCTATTTTGAGCTCTAACGACACCACAGGGAGCAGCGGTCTAAGCACCTTGCCAGCAAAGCTTTGTGTTCATTCCCTAGAGGAGACAGCTAACCTCCAGGTGTTCTATTCAGTGGATAATGTGCAGGCTGCGATGCGTATGCACCTGTTTTGATCCATTTTGAAGCCTAAGCTTGGAACAAATACTGTTTGCAGGATGAAAATATGAAAGTTATCATTAGATCAGGTTCTAGTGCTTTGCCTCCTCTCTCCATCTTCTCCCCATTAATTGGCTCCAAGGAGACAGTGCTGCGTGCCCCTCACCTCATGCTTCTCCTTGGCCCTTGACCCCAGCGCCTTGTCTCTTCTGGGGCTTCCTGTTTTGCTACTTTCATCTCCCACTTCCTGGTGAGTGCTCACCTCTGGAAACTGACCCAAACACCTCCATTCGGATCTCATGTTTCTTCCTGGGATGAAGGCTTGTATTTGCTCTGCAGGTCCATGCAATTTCCAACTAGGCCACCCAATCGAGGCCTATGTTACATGGTCCTCCCACACTCACTAGGAGGAAAGAAGTGGCAGTTATATGTGGCTGCTCAGCCACCGTGGGTGTGAACACAGACCCCTCCACTCTCTCAGTTCCTTGAGCAAAGAAACACAAAAGGGGGAGGAGCGCCTGGGTGGCTCAGTGGGTTGAGCATCCGACTTTGGCTCAGGTGACAATCTCACAGTTTGTGAGTCCGAGCCCCACTTCATGCTCTGTGCTGACAGCTCAGAGCCTGGAGCCTGCTTCGGATTCTGTGTCTCCCTCTGTCTCTGACCCTCCCCTATTTGCACTCTCTCTTTCTCTCTCTCTCTCTCTCTCTCTCTCTCTCTCTCTCAAAAATAAACATTTAAAAAAATTAAACACACACACACACAAAAGAGGGAAAGTCAGGAGAGTTGCCAAAGATGGCCGGTTACTCAGGTCAGGAAGACCTGACAGAAACAGAAACCTACAATTATTTTTAATTGAACTATAGGCTATATAGAGAAGAGTTCAAAATGATACACATGCAAGGTACACCCATCTATCAACCACCCGGATTCAGGAATACAACATTACCAACCAGAAGCTGCCCTCATGTGCTTCCCATAAGTCCCTCCTTTCTCCTCCAAAGCAACCAATATCATGACTTCTGTCCTCAGATGTTAGTTCGCCTGTGTTTGAATTTATATAAATGCAATTGTACCTCATGTATTCTTTTAGGTCTGGCTTCTTTGGCTCAACATTGTGAGATTTCACAATAGCATTGCATTAAATTATTTTTATTTCTTTTTTAAAAATTTTTTACACTTATTTATTTTTGAGAGACAGAGACAGAGCATAAGTGGGGGAGGGGCAGAGAGAGGGGAAGATACAGAATCCCAAGCAGGCTGCCGACAGCTCAGAGCCTCACGTAGGGCTCGAACTCACAAACTGTGAGATCATGACCTGAGCCGAAGCTGGACTCAACCGACTGAGCCATCCAGGCACCCCGACTATTTTCATTTCGGTAGAGTATTCCATTGAATGAATGAATGAATGCACCATGAGTTATTTGTTTTAGTGTCTATGGACTGTTGACTTTGCAATCTGGAGCAAGTGCAAGCAACACTTTTCTGAAATCCTTATGCTAATTCTCAGGAGACGTATATGCACACTTTTGTTGGGTGTATAACTATGGTGAACTTTCTGTCACAGGCCCCAGCAGCGGCTGCAAAACAATTTTCCAGTGTTTATATCAATTTATACACAATTTATTACCAGTGGTGTTTAAGAGTTCCAGAAGCCTTATTTCTTACTGTACTTGGCATTGTCAGTCTTTGTAATGCTAACTCATCTGGTATGTATATAACAGCAGAGCTACCTAGACCCAGGCAAGGATGAGAGCTTCTAGGCCATAAATTTGAACCTGGTAGGCCCTTCCTCTTGTCATACCCACCCTGGGCAAAGGCAAATGGGGCAACAAAAAACTTGACTACCAGAACTAACATGCTAGGCCTCAATGATGTAGGAACTACATTCCCTAAAGAGAGAAAGTAGATTGTTATTTTTCCTGAAAAAATGTATAAAAATGCTTTTTAAGAAACTTCTTTATAAAAATGTTTTACAAAAAATAAAAACATGAAGAAATCCTAAGTATAAATAACTCGGGAAAGAGATTTAAAGGTGAACTCTAGACTACATTATTCAAGATTATAAGAAACTGGATGAGAGATGCCTGAGTGAAGCATCCAACTCTTGATTTCAGCTTAGGTCATGATCTCAGGGTCATGGGCTCAAGCTCCCTGTTGTGCTCTGCACTGACCATGGAGCCTGCTTAAGATTCTCTCCCTCCCTCCCTCTGCCCTTCTTCCCTGCGCACACGCTCTCTCTCTCTCTCTCTCTCAAAAAAAAAAGAATAAGAATAAGAATATGATATAAATGTACTTCAAGGAAACATGAGTGAATTACTTTATAATCTTCAATTGGATAATCTTTTGCTAATTTTGACTCCAAATTCAGAATGCTCTTCTCTACCTTCCCCCCAAAATTTTAAGCAAAATAGTCAATTCTCATGAGCATGTTATGGAATCAGAACCATTTAGGGGATACAAGTTAGTGAAAGTCACGGCCTCAAGCTTGCCACGAGGAGACAGCCATGGGACATCAAGCCATGGGATATATTTTTAAGTTTCCTCTTAAAATAAAATCCTGACAACTACCCTAATTCAGGCATGGAGAAATGTTTTTTCCTTATAAAAATGAGGAAATTGAGAAGAGGATCCAGTTAGATGGGCTGAGATGGGGGAAGGGTTGACTAAATTTGTTTTCAAACATATTTCCTTATTCCTCAACAGTTGACTGCCAAAGCAGCTACAAGAAGGTCACAATATTAACTTGATTCAGTCA
Source organism: Helogale parvula (assembly GCA_004023845.1). Taxonomy (NCBI): domain Eukaryota; kingdom Metazoa; phylum Chordata; class Mammalia; order Carnivora; family Herpestidae; genus Helogale; species Helogale parvula. The sequence goes on along the minus strand of PJEM01016172.1, from coordinate 15,447 downwards.
TTGAGATTGGCAAGGCCAACAGCCAATCATATTAATAAGTGCATTGGCCATGTACTCTCTCCTCTGTTACTTGGCAATTAACCTGCCAACAGTCCATCATGGAGGGCATTTATCATTGTCCACAGTCATGAAAATAAAACCAAAGATTATGGTTTCGGACAGTGTTTCCCTGGGCACCACCCAGGATTCTGTTCTTGTCTAGAGGTTGACCATGATCTGACGATGAGTTCTGCATAATACAGGCAGGGATGGATGTGGTACTTCCAAGACAATTCTGCTTCCCTTTGTATACCAGCCTTCTCGATTCTGAAGATACAAAAGCACCTAGTGCACTGCTTATCACATAGTAAATAGTCGTGTCATAGTCTTTCCCAAATTCAAGTAAGACTTAGCATACCCTGGAGAGCCTGACCCCGGAGATTCCACTTCAGGGAATCTGCATTAACGCTCCCCAAGTGATTTGGATATATGTGCTCATTGGAGAAATATTCCTATAGAATTGATTCCCTAGCTATGGTGGGGGGGGAAAAAACACTTGTTATCACTTCCAGTCCACCAAAGACTTACAATTTTATAAAATATAATAAAAATTACTTGAAAATGACATTTTGAAAAAACAATCACTTGTATACAAATAGAAGTCCAAATGTTTTGTCATGAGATTCAGCAGGTACAAAATTAGATATCCACAAATATGTTGATTCATTGATAAATATAATCAGAACAAACAAGAGAAAGGAAAGAAAAAAATCTGTGTGTCGTATTTATTGGAAGTGCACACAGAGGCAACAAGCATAGAGAATCATTATAGTTGTAAGTTGGCCACCTCAAGCTCATAACTAAACCAAAAATTATGAGTTAGCAATTCCCTCACGTTAAACTTCCATGTGCACATTTTGGGCAAACACCATGCACAGGCTTTAACATAACAAGTGGATTTGCTGTCCTAAATCAGATCGGCAAAGTGATTCACAAGGAAGAGAGTATATCTAAATTATTTCTGTATCTTATTTTAATCACATTCACAGACTCATGGTAGATAAAACCAGTGCCACAGAGATATGTTGACCAACATGGAAGAAGAAGGTTTCAAGCAACTTCAACAAGTTCAAGTGGCTCGTTTAAGTGGCCCTTTCGGGCATGACTAGTTTGCAGTTCACACCACATGCAAGTCACCATGAAGTCCACCTCAGAACGGATGTATGTTCCGTTCAAAGACAAAGCCATTGATCCTTGCTTGGGTTACAGCAACGTCAAGTCACCATCAAAATTCTAAATGTGTGCTCTGTGTTTTCTTTCTCTCCTGCTCATGGGCCAGTCACCAATGGTGGGTCGACTAGCTTGGTCCCCAGACCACACTTTGAATAGCGCTGGACTGTGGGGCCGGAAAAGTCAGCCCTCTGCAAAATCTCAGGGTAAATGGACACAACCACTCCTAAACATCAGAGATCTACTCGACCCGTCTGCGGAAAGTTAGCACATTTGGGGCAGAACATGTAAATGCCAACTGCTTCCAGAAGCACGCCTGTGGGAAAACAGCTGACGGACTTCATGTCTTGGGTTTTACAATTCTGTCATTTCCAAACCACATTCACTTTACATTTACTTATAAACAGCATGTTTTGTTTGAAATTCTTATAAATAATAATCGTCATTCTTACATTCATAACCACTTCAGAAAACCGCTTCAGCCAGACAAATCCAAGCTGGATTTTGTTTCTCTTGGAGCCTGTTTAAACTGGTCACCCCAGCAAAGAGTCCGGCCTCTGACATTTCCCCCCTCTTATGGCTGACGTCTCAGGAAACCTGCTGGGAACCCTACATATTTCTGGGATCTTGGAGCCTCAGCCAACTTTTCCTCTTTCATAATAGGGCAGTAACTCCCAAAGAGCAACTCAGGTACCCCCTGCATCGGGTCGCCAGAGGGCTCTGAAAATGCATGTTCCCAGGTGCCCGAGACTGTGGGAGGGTCCCCTCCCTAAAGGATGGGGAAAAATACCCTCAAGGCTACCTGGCTATATTCATACGTACAACATCCCTCACAACCTTGTAATCAGACAGCATGCTTGTGTGTCACCACATGTGGGAGACAACAAAGTAGAAAACATACAAAAAAAACTATGCCATGTGGTGTCCAGGGCTCAGTTCATCAGTACAAACCCAACTGAGCGGTCCCTTGGGATTAAAGTTGCTTCCGGTGTCACGACTCTCTGGGCAATGATCCTGCTCCAAGACCTCCCAAAGCTGACTGTCAGATGCTTCTTTTCCCTCAGGCCCTCTGTACATACTTTCCTGAATTCCGTCGGCAAACTCGTGATAGGAACAGCTTGCCACCACTGTCTTCATCTCTGAAATTTGTGCATGGACTTGCTTTTTGGACATAATTCCCAATACTCATAAGAACTTCTTCAGTCCCATTAAGAGCAAAGGAGAGAGGGCCCCTGAGTGGTCAGTCTGTTAAGTGTCAGACTCTTGATTTCAGCTCAGGTCATTATCTCACAGTTCATGAGTTCAAGCCCTGCATGGGGCTTCGTGTTGTCAGTCTCCCGAGTCTGCTTGGGATTCTCTCTGCCCCTCCTCCCCTCACACACTCTTCTTCTCTTTCTCTCTCAAAATAAATAAGCTTTAAAAAAAAAAAAGAGCAAAAGAGAAGAAAAGGAAATTAACACTATGCAACCAGAGCAGAGCAGCTGCTCTGGGACCTCAGTCACCTTGTGATCTTACTGAGGTTAATCCTCCCAGCGACCCAATAGTGGTGGCTTACCAGCACCTGGCTCATCAGTTAAGGACCCTGAGACTCTAGAAGGTTAAGCGACTGTGCAAAGTCATGCAACCAGACCAAGGTCAAAGCAGAAACAAACCCAAGTATCTCTGATCTGAGGCCTAAACTACCCCCTGCATGACTCCAGCCTTCACCCAATTATCACCCTGGCATGTTCTGAACATTTCTGGCTGTTTTGACTCATTTTAATACATAGTCACTTAGTTGGTTGCTTTGCAGTAATATAAAAAACGACTCCTACCCTTTGCCCACAGGAAGTTGTCAATCATTATTTGGCAAATGAATGTGTGAACTCTGTGTAGCCTTTCAAATCTATCACTAAACCATATATTTCAAAATGCCATGCAAGAAATCCGCAAGAACTTGTTTACTTAACCCTGAAATTTGACCATTTTTATCGTTACAAATCACAGAATTGGCAAACTATGGAACGTGAGTCAAACCCGGCCCACAGCCTGTTTTTGTATAGCCAGCAAGCTAGGAAGCTTTTTTTTTTTTTTAATATTTAAAGAGTTGTTTAAAAAATAAAAGCAAAGCAAAGAATATAGGATGGAGACCAGATACCACGTATGGCCTGCAAAGCCTAAAATATTTATTATCTAACCCTTTACAAAAAAAAAAAATCCCTGAACCCTACTTTAGATGCTAAGAAATTATTATACTACAACCATGAATTCTTAATGAGGACGATAGGACATAAAATTGATTTTCATGGGAGTAGAAAATTTTTACTCATTTTATGTACCAGCAAAGATATACATATATGACATAAACAGATACACAATATATCAGTGGTTTGAAATTTCAGGGCATAGAAGCAATTATGGGGAAATATACAAACAGCCTCCTTAAGGGACCATAATGAAAACGGGGTTGGGAAACACTGTGTCCCTTTGTAGCGAACATTCACAAAAGAGTTATTCTCGTGTTCTTTCAACCCACTGCAATCCACATCCTCCCAGAAAGTAGCTCTCACCATATCTGGTCAATATTCTCCATCTCCTGCTACTAGACCTCTTACAAACTTCTGAAATGTCCTCTTCTTCCTGTCATATTCCTCTCTTTTCAGCAATTCCACACTTTGTTGACTTTCCTCTTACCTCCCTGGCTCACCCTTTCCCTGGTCCCTTTTTAAGATTCCTCTTCCTCCATCTGAATCTTGAATGTCAAGATCGCCAGGGTCACCCTAGACCCCGCCTCTTCTCTCTCTATGTTAAGTAATCCATCCCTAGCTTTGAGTGTCAGCTGCATGCAAAGGAGCCCCGAATCTGTATCTTTTCACCTCTCCCTGAGTTCTGGGTCCATGTTCAGCCACTTTCTTGACATCTCCACATGTTTGTTTATTTGGTTTTGACTGGAGGATAGCTGAGTTATATTTCTATTTTAAGCCACAGAGAGTTGAGGGTCTTTCCACCATGGTTTAACTCTAACTGATACAGCCAGTCAGTGGTGAAACAGGAAAGGAACCCAAGTCTGTCTGATTCCAAGATCCTTGTTGGCCCTTGTAATGTCTTCCTGATGTTTCTAGACAGGTCTGAGTAAGACTGCTCAGTATTATAATATGGTCTCTCCCATCAAGGAAGGAAACACCTCTAGTTTGAAATCTGCATGATACCACAAATGTTGGTCCCTCTCCCACCAACCAATCTCAGCCTAACCCATATGTATCAGTTAAAGTCTAGTCAGGAAAACAGAATCACTCTAGGTCTTTTCAAAAGAGAGGATTTAATAAAGGGAATTGGCAAGACAAGGGATGGAAAAGAAGATGGTGAGGCCAGCCGCAGATTTGCCACAGCTGGAGGTCTTCACAGCCTACAGGGCTGGACGGAAAGGAGAGACGGTGTCATCGAAGTCCAGAAGCCAGCAACAGGGAGAGCTGGGCCCACGAAGCTTCTTGGAGCCATAGAAGAGAGAAGCCTCTGCTGGGGATATCTAATGCACAATGAGAGCAAATGCCCCTGGCTTCTTCCTTTCTCTTGCTAGTCCTTTCCTTCCTTCTGCCACTCCCTCCATTGGCCAAACATACCAAACCCCAGCTGACAAAGGAGCCTGGGAAATAAGGAGTCTTATGACATGGAGCAGAGCATGGTTAAGATGGAGAAAAGATACAAAATCAAGTAGGAAGTGACCAGTCTCTCCTTTCTTGTAAATAGCACAATCTCCGCTGAATTACTAAAGCCAAATTATAGAAGTCATCCTTAAAACTACCTGTTCTTTATTACTCATTGATAAGGCTAATATAAAGTCCTGACAGTTCTATCTCAGAACTATCTGTTCTGAGATACAGGTGCAGATACATCTGTCAGGGCACCTCGGTGGCTCAGTCGGGTCAGCATCCGACTTTGGCTCAGGTCAGGATCTCATAGTTCATGAGATAAAGCCCTGCATCAGGGTCTGTGCTGACAGCTGGGAGCTTGGAGCCTGCTTCGGATTCTGTCTCCCTCTCTGCCCCTCCCCTGCTTGCACTCTGTCTCTGTCTCTCTCAAAAATAAGTAAATAATTTAAAAATGTTTTTAATCTGTCTACCTCTCTCCGTCTCACCCATTGTAGCCCAAATCACCTTTATCTCTCACCTGGGCATCTGCAAGACCTCCTCAGTGGTCTCCCTGCTGCCAACATGCACATAGCAGTCAATGTGATATTTTTAAGTTAGATACCAAATTATGTCCTCTTCTGCTCAAAATTTTTGTTTTTTAATTTTTTAATTTAAAATTTAGTGAGTTAACATACAGTGCAATGTTAATTTCAGAAGTAAAATTCAGTGATTCATCACTTACATACAACACCCAATGCTCATCACAATAAGTGCCTTCTTTTGTGCCCATCACCCATCTAGCCCATCCCCCACCTCCCCTCCATCAACTCTCAATTTGTTCTCTATTATTAAGAGTCTCTTGTGATTTGTTTCCCTCTCTTCTCTTTTCTCGCTGCCCTCCCATAAGTTCCTCTGTTTTTTTTATATTGCACATGAGTGAAATCACATGGTATCTTTCTCTAATTGACTTATTTCACTAAGCATAGTGTATTCTAGATCCAACCATGTCCTTGCAAATGGCAAGATTTCATTCTTTTTGATGGCCGAGTAATATTCAAGTGTGTGTGTGTGTGTGTGTGTGTGTGTGTGTGTGTGTGTGTGTGTGGAGAGAGAGAGAGAGAGTCCAAACTGCTTAAAAACTTTGAGTGGGGTTTTTACTTCTTATAATGGAAATCTACGTGACTCAGACCAACCCTCCTGCTAAAGATGTCTAAAAATCTGGGCCAAATATTTTTTAAAGAAAAGGGAAATTACCGTGGCTCAGTCAGTTAAGCTTCTGACTTCAGCTCAGGTCATGATCTCATGGTTCATGAGTTCAAACCCTGCATTGGGCTCTGTGCTGATGCTGACAACCTACTTGGGATTCTCGCTCTCTGCTCTTCCCCTGCACTCTCTTTAAATTTCTTAAAATTAAAAAAAAAATAAAAGGAAATTACCAAACAAAAAACAAAAAACAAAACAAAAAAGAAGAAAAAAAAAACTTCTCTTAAGGAAGAGAACCTATGCACAAGGCATCAAATTATTCCTAAAATTAATTTAGGTGCAATGTACAACACATAGCCAAAGAAATCAGGGCACAAAAGGAAACAAACCACTATAACCAAGAACCAGCAAAAACAGAACACACAGATTCTCAGCAATTGTACATTGTAATGATCAAACATAGGCTACTGGCTTACTGGTACAAAGAATAAAGGCCAAGTTTAAAAGTTTTGGAAATAATTAAAAACTCTAAAATGTAACATAGCATATTTTTAAAGGATTAAAAAATGCAGTAAGCAAAAATTTAATGACAGATTCAATTCTGCAAAGAGGGAATAGGAACTTGGTCTATAAGCAGAATATATTGTACAAAATATACACATAGAAAGAACACATGGGAAATAACAAAAGAGAGAAGACAGTAAGAGAGTCTAATATACATTTACTTGGAATCTAAGGAGGAAAAGAGAGAGAGTAGAACAGAGACAATATAGGAAGAATATGGCTAAGAACTTTCCAGAACTGATGAACCTTAATTCACAGAATCAAGAAGCTGAAAAATTTCAAACATAAAAAATTAAAAAGCACCTCATTCATGGACATTTCATAGCAAAACTGCAGAAAAACAGAGACCAAAAAAGTTGTAACGGCAATCAGAGGAAGGAAAAAAAACAAATGACAGAGGCAGGAAAAAGTGGATTTTGAGACAAAAACATAAGTATAATTTATTTAGGGTGACAATCCCAGGATAGAGGAATGGGGACTGGGGGGAGCAAACAGGAAAGGAACAAAAGCCACTGAAAAGGTTCATTAATGAGCAGTTCACTTCTTTGGATGGCTGGAACTCAGTCTCACCAGGGCCTCTAGAGAAGCCATAAACAACTGTCCACAGGAAGGGCCAAAGAGAGGTTTACTCATTGACCAGGTTCTGTCCTCGTTTGGTCATTTATCTTCTCATATTTCTGAACTATGGATGCATGAATGCTAGGGAAGTTCTTGCAGACAGGAGGTGGGTTGCGAAATGTAAGATGGAGTATGTGAACTATTTGGTATTTCGTGTAAGACTAACAGTCCGGCAAACAGAACTAAAGTGTCCTCAGGTCCCTCTCTTTTCTGGAATGAGAGTAAAGGTATTGTTTAGACTTTGATAAGGTCATGGTTCCTAGAATGATTTTTAGACTAACCACTGGAAGATGTAAACACTATGCAAACTTACAAATGAAAGGAAGTGGAATTTTCTAAATACTTAAACAAAAAAGAGAAGTGTGGAAAAAGGGTTATAAAATATAAAAAAAATTTTAAAACCACACAAATAAAGTGGTACATTTAAACCCAAATATATCTGTTTTTATATTAAATATAAATAAGTTAAATTTCCAGTTGAAAGATAAAGATCATCAATCTGAAAGGCAAAATAAATAAATAGTAAAATTTCACCATGGGATATAAAACATAAAATGATCAGCATTTGTTATCAAATTAACACACCTATGTGGTCAAGATGTCAAGCTTTCTCAAATTAATATATAAATTTAATACAATGAAAAGAAAATAGTAACAAACTATTTTGGAAAAATTGACTAAATAAATTCTAACTAATCTGGAGAATAAGAACATTTTTTAAAGTAGAATAATGATGTTAAAATATCAGTAAAACTATAAGATGATGATGTTAAAATGTAAGTAAAACTATATAATCACACCAATGCACATATACATACTACTTGAAAGTTTTCTGAATGCATTTACCTTTATTATCTCAATTGATCCACATAATAAACTTCATAAACCAAACATGCATTATATGCTTTTTCATGTTTATTTATTTTTGAGAGAGAGACAGACAGACAGACAGAGCACGAGCAGGGGAAGGGCAGAAAGAGTGTGAGACACTGAATCTGAAACAGGCTCCAGGCTCTGAGCTGTCAGCACAAGGCCTAATGTGGGGCTCAAACCCACGAACTGTGAGATCATGACCTGAGCCGAAATTGGACACTTAACTGACTAAACCATCCAGGCGCCCCAAAGAAGCATTATATAAAGGAAGAAACTGAAGCTCAGAAAGACTGACTTGTGCAAAATTACCCAGAAAATGATTGAGCTAAAGGTCAATTCTGGCTCAGACTTACTCCTGGTATGGTGGTCTGGTTCATCTCATCCTTTAAAGATGGCTATCATAATTAATCAGCTATACCTTTGAAATCAGGTCACAATTTATAACAGCACAAGTAAAATGGAGATTTCAATGTGATAAATGTCCTTTTATTAAAATATTGCTTTCCTTTGAGCACAGAAATAGAAAGATGTTGACATAATAATAAAAGGAGCAATCTCAGGTAGAAGTCTCCCTTGAATTTCTAAAATCTGATCATAATCAGCTACTTAGCACAAACTTTAAGAGTTAGTTTTCCCTTAAGAAACATCATGAAGCTGTAATCTTTCCTATTTGTATTAGAACTCCCAGAGATTTCTTTATATCTTTGCTACTATAATTGTTTGTTTGTTTGTTTGCTTGTTTGTAATAACAGCTTATGTTTTATAAAGCATTTGAGCTGGCCCAAGGCATGTACCTTGCACAAACCACATTCTGCTTGGTGTATTTGCAGACTTTGCCTGACATTTGCATTTTCCCCATCTTGTTGGGAAGATGAACAATAAGCAACCAGTTAAAACTGATTTTGTGACTGTCCAAAAATCTTACAGAGTACTACATCAATATATAAATATATGTGTAAATAAACCTGGCATGTCTTTAAAATGATAATAATAATGATGATGGTGATGATAATGGTGTTGGTGATGATGATATGATGGTGACGACGATGATGATGGTGATGTGATCATGATGATTATGATGGTGATGGTGATGATGGTGTTGGTGATGATGGTGATGATGATATGATTATGGTGATAATAATGATGGTGTTGGTGATGATAGTGATGATGATGATGGTGTTGGTGATGATGGTGATTATAATGATGGTGTTGGTGATGATGATGTTGATGATATGATGATGGTGATGACGATGATGGTGTTGGTGATGATTGTGATGATGACATGATGATAGTGATGATGATGATGCCTCCCTCCACAAAATCAGAGTATAGTGAATGATTCTACCATCTTCCTATAGAAAGTAAACATAGAAAACGATGCAATATGGACTTTCTTCAGCAATTATGCTTCCTATTCTCTAAACTTAAGCCACCCTAAAGAGATGAGATAGTTCATACAGCCAGTAGGCATCTCTTGCAGAGGACAGATTGCTCAGTAGGTCCCATAAATATTATAGTGTTCAGCTTGGAGTTAGTTTTAGATTTTCAATGAATTGAAAATGAGAAAGAAAAAAAGAATCATTCATTTGAACATTTGCAGTAAATATCAAGAAGCCTAGTTACATACAATTATTTTTTTCATGTTTGTCTCAAAATATCCCATTTTGAACCTAATGAATTTTTAAAGGATTTTTAGGTATAGAATAAGATAGTCCTTTTCACATAGTACTACAGACAATTCTTGAATATTTATTTTATATAAAAAGTTACTTATATAGTCAGTTTTATTATGTAAAATTGGCAATGCAGCTATGTGACTTCAAAGGAATTTCATAAATTCCTCAGCCTCTGCCTACCTATCTCATGCATCCCATGTTTTCTCACCATTACTTATCCAACTATGTTTCATATTAAAAATGACAATGAGAGAAGGGAACCAGGCCTCCTGTACAAAAACAAACCCATATTTCTCTTCTCATAAAAAAAAAAAGGAATTGTCTATCTCCCTAGGAGACCAGGTCATTCTAATGAATTATGAGGTTCTGAAAAATCCCAAACCTCTTTTCAACCTCAAGCTGATCATCTGTGTGACTCATTCACAGTAAATCTATGCCTGAACATATTTAGTTTTAACCAAATGTTGCCTCATTATCCCCAAGCTGTAACTATGCTGAAAGCCCAGCCAACATCTCTCTTTCCTTTGACGACAGAGATGCCAGAAATATAGTCACTTCTGAGTAACCTTTTTATCACTCTTTGGCTAGTAATTACTCTCAGACTCCTCTGCCTTTGAGACTGTGTTCTTGCTTTTTATATGTGTTCTCTTTTCCTCTTCTCTCCCTGGCTGCTAGCCCTCCGCCTTTGCACACACACATATCAGTTCATGGACTCCATTCTGGTACCACCCTCAATGCTTCCTTATAAAACCAGAGAACTCCAGGGGCTGCCAGTGGAAATGGGAGACCAACTTTTTCAGCCCCGGATTTTAGGTAAAGGCTGAGTGCAATCCCCTCTCCCACCAAAGGCCAAACTATCTGGGACCCCTCTGTAAGTGTCTCTGGAGTACCTGAGTTTGTCCATTCCATCTAGGAGTCTGGAACCAAGAGGGAAATTCTGTCCCACGTGACTTACAAACTGAGACCAGCTTTCCCATCTCATTTAGGACAGCCCAGTACCTGAACTAGGTCTTATTTCTACTCATTCAAGCTGTAACTACAACCAAAACAATGAACTGATCCTCATTTTTTATCTGTGCTGCACCTGCCTCGTTCTCCAGGATACGATGCTCTTCCAGTATCCATTCCTGGCTACAAGGAGAATGGCCATGTTCTTGTTGAGACAAAGCTGAATAGTCTGATCCCCACCAGGACCCAGGCCACTTCTCTGTGCCAGGCTGTCTCCATGCTTCTCTGGAGGGGACCCCCCCCCCACACACACACACCCATCATCTCCTCTCTTCATCACTCCTGAGGCCTCCCCTTGGCTCCTACATGGTCCGCAGCTGGTGATTCTACCTCACCGAGTTACCACTGCCTGGAGCTACCACCAGGTGGGGTGTCAGAGAATAGGTCTAACAAAGGAGAAATTGCACCAAATTCAGGCCTTAAACTAGGGTAACTGACACTTGGCAGAAGTCTGTGGAATCTTCAAAGCCCAGGATAAACATGGCATAGCTCCTTGGGGCATCAATTTTACTTAATAGCAGTAACTTCAAATTTGTTAAATATTCAAGTATGAATTACAGTGGAGTAAAATACAGGACGTGTATTTATTGTTAAAGAGAAAACCCAAGATTTGTAGAAGATTTTGAAATTTGGGTGCAAAGTGGCTTTAGAGCGTTTTCTTCTGGACTGACATTTGCAGTGGAATTATTTTTTGTGAGGGTTACAAAGAAATTGACATCTCAATAATAATTATGGATAATTATAATTTTTCCTTTTTTGTTCTATAAACATAGCTGCAATGAACATTCATATCACCTCTGTGTCTGCATCGTTAATTATTTCTCTAATGATAACAGGGGCGGTGGCTTTTTCTAAAAAGTAAAAATTGACCTAATATTTCTAGATTTCTATTTTTATAAACCCTAGGACCATGTCGTGAGTATGAAATAATTCTCTTGTGCCAGGAAGCGGTACCTGTGAATACCAACATTGAATGAAGACTTCTAGGGTATTTTCTTCAGGTCCCCTGGCCACATCCAACCACAGCCCAAATCACTCAAACGTCCCAAATATAATGAGAAACAACAGTAAGGAGGAGACAGATGTAAAGAAACCTAGAATTGGATTCCAATACCAAGCCTCCACTGCCACAAATTCCAGCTACTCGGAGAAAGCACTTTTAGTGCTTTATACTAAATCTAGCTCTAATACAAAAACCCAGAAGAAGAGTATAGATAAAATACTACTGCAGAGAGCAATGCACTTGAGGGCCATACGAACACCTGAAATTTAACAGGCAAAATTATACCTTTCCTCAAATTGTAGGTTTTTTAAAAATATGCAATAGTAAGAGAAAATGTGTATATAACCCATGCAAAAGTAATATGCATCCAATACTTGTCTGGTTCTTTTTGTGCTCATCCTACAAGCTTACATTCTTGGATTCACTAGCTCTGAGCATCACCTTCATCCATAAAAACTGAGAGAGCATTTCATTACATCCCATCACCCTTTCCCCATCCTGGGAGTACCTGTTGAATATGTATCCTGGGAAGGAACTCAAACTGACATTGAGCACCAGTGTGCTGGTGCTTCACACCTGCTGGCCATTTCATTCTCATGACCACCACAAAAATTAATATTATTATCATCACCTTCCAGTTAAAGACATCAAAAGTCATTGTAAGCACAGATTCACTGAATATATATTAAATTCGACCTGCAGTCCCAAACATGACACAGATATGTGGTTGTAGAGGCTGATATACGGGGCCTTTCTAAGATGGTCATAAAGAGATAAGTAGCTGGGGTCACAGTAATGACCCATTAAAATAGAGATCAGCATGGCCAGAGTTCAGACAGAGATTCATTCCACCATAGAAAATTATGGGAAAGCCCAGAGTCCATAGAAATCTTACAAATGCCCTGTCTGCAATCTTGTTTAGAGCCAAATTATGGCTCTCGATTTATCTGATGAAAGGTAACTCAAGTAATTTTTCAAGGTCAATATAAGCAGTGCACTCCAAGTCATAGCTCTGTTGCCTCTGAATTGGAACAGAAAATAATTGCACCACATCTATAGCATCTTTGTAGCAAGATTGAAAAGAATGTTACCCTTTCTGCTTCCCAAATCCCTCCGGAAACAGCAAAGACCAGAGGAATGTGGCATTGCACAGAACAGCAAAATAACACAATAGTATGATTTTTATATTCAGGTTGTTCAGAGACGTCACCTTGCCTCAACAAGTTTCAAGAAGTGTCCAGATTGAGCCTTTTTTCCTCATGGCTCATAAATTACACAGTTCGCTGAACCTATAATTCACAGAAGCATATCATGGTGTCAGCCTCGTAAATGCCAATGCCAAGCCACCAGTGCCTTTTATTAGATGCTGTGATTATGGATTAAATGATTTCATAAACATATTGGTTGTTTCACATTTGGTATGAGGCTGTCTTACAGCCCCTGCAATCTGTCATCACTGTTAATGAGATATCGACCTCCTTGTAATCTAAGCCAAAAAAAAAAAAATTCTCCTCTGAATGTCAGCCAGGAAGAAACTCTGGAACTTCTGCAAATTCCTCTCAAACACCATATGAAGAATGGCCTCGGGAAAAGGGTCAGCAGCATGACCAGATGACAAGGACCACATCTGTGTGACATAAAGTATGCCTGGTATCCCTTCTCTCCCGAAAGCAACAAGAACCACCCTTGAAGCCCTTAAAGTAGATTTCTCTAACCTTAAAGTAGGTTTCACTAAAGGATCCCTACTAGCAGAAAATCGTGAACTCAACACCCACTAGTCCTGGAGGTAGGGCTGCTAGATCCATTCATAATTTCAAAATTTCCTAGAAATCTCATGTGATATCTTATAAGTTTATCATATATCTTGCTTCCTATTCCACAATATACCCAGACTTAATTAGTACTTAAGTGAAATATTCCAGGAGGTGGAATAATGTTTACCCTGAACATCGAGTAGGTTGTAGTCTTCACTCGCACAAAAACCCCAGGAATCCACTTGAAGATTTTTTGTCTTAGGGAGTTTCCTAAAAGGAACTGGTTTCATTTAATATATAAAATGGGGGAATTGCTAAGATTGAACATAGTTCACAGTTGCAGAATATCCCAAATGTTTTCTTTCATAGATGAATTAAGCCATTCCTTTATATTCTTGCCAGATTTCATATCCAAATGCTGCCTTTGTGTTGCTGTTGGTAGAGCATAGGGCAAAGATCTAGATAACTGGAGTTCTACATACATCTCTTTTTTTAAAATGAGATTACGATGGGGATGGCATTGAATGTGTAAATTGCTTTGGGTAATAATGACATTTTAACAATCTGAGCACGATCCATGATCACGGAATGTTTTTCCATTTCTTTGTATCTTAAATTTCATTCATAAGTCTTCTACAAGTTTTTTACATCTTTAGTTAGATTTATTCCTAAGTATTTTATAATTTTTCTTGCAACTGTGAATGAGATCCGATTCTTGATTTCTCTTTCTGTTGCTTCATTTTTGAATGAAGCAACAGAATAAGAATGCAACCGATTTCTGTACATTGATTTTAGCCAAAGTAATATTGAAGAAGAAAACCAAAACAGGAGGCATCACAATCCCAGACTTTAGCCTCTACTACAAAGCTGTCATCATCAAGACAGTATGGTATTGGCACAAAAACAGACACATAGACCAATGGAATAGAATAGAGAGCCCAGAACTGGACCCACCAGTATATGTCCAATTAATCTTTGACAAAACGGGAAAGAGTATCCGATGGAAAAAAGACAGCCTCTTCAACAGGTCGTGTTAGGAGAGCTGGACAGCAACATGTAGAAGAATGAAATTAGACTACTTTCTTATACCATTCACAAAAATAAACTCAGAATGGATAAAGGACCTGAATGTGAGACGGAAAACCATCAAAACCCTAGAGGAGAAAGCAGGAAGCGGACTCCTTGACCTCAATCACAGCAATTTCCTCCTCGACACATCCCCAAAGGAAAGGGAATCAAGAACAAAAACGAACTACTGGGACCTCATCAAAATAAAAAGCTTCTGCAATGCAAAGAAAACAATCAAAAAAACTAATAGGCAACCAAGAGAATAGGAAAAGATAGTGTCAAATGGCATATCAGAAAATCTATAAGGAACTCACCAAACTCCATACCCGAAAAACAAATAATTCAGTGAAGAAATGGGCAGAAGACCTGAACAGATACTTCTCCAAAGAGGACATCCAGATGGCCAACAGGCACATGAAACAATGCTCAGCGTCACTCAGCATCAGGGAAATACAAATCAAAACCACACTCAGATACCACCTCATGCCAGTTAGAGAGGCTAAAATGAACAAATCAAGAGACTATAGATGCTGGCGAGGGTGTGGAGAGACGGGCACTCTCCTACACTGTTGGTGGCAATATAAACTGGTGCAGCCACTCTGGAAAACAGTGTGAAGGCTCCTCAAAAAACTATCGATAGAACTCCCCTATGACCCAGCAATAGCACTGCTAGGGATTTACCCAAGAGATACAGAAGTGCTGATGCATAGGAGCACATGTACCCCAATGTTCATGGAGGCACTTTCTACAATAGCCAAACCATGGAAAGAGCCTAAATGTCCATCACCTGATGAATAGATCAAGAAGATGTGGTATATATATACAATGGAGTACTACATGGCAATGAGAAAGAATGACATCTG